>JARSSU010028431.1:0-26664 GCA_029619165.1 Eurosta solidaginis
GCTGTCCGTGTGCACACATGGGTAAAGCGTGTTGTCGGTTTGTCAGGCAGTAAAAACGTGTAATAGAAGGAGATGCCATACAAGCGATAGATAAAATCCCGAATTTTAATACAAGCCGCATTATATTTAGACAGGAATACAACCACAACTGCAAAACACCGTCGGATTCACTGATCTTATTGGATACAATAATCTCTCTAATGAACGTCCAAATGGATTAATAAATTAATTATTCTGGAATGTAAGCTTAATCCAACCCTCAAACTCAAACACAAACCTTTACGTGATCGTGTATAACGCATAACAAAATGAATGTGTGGAATAGTGGAGCACTCATTTTTAGTATTTATTTATGAGCAACAATTTCATATGTGTAGATAAAGTTATGCACTTAGCAGTCCATATAAAGTTTAGTTGTATATGGTATGTGCGCGTAAAAAACACAGCTATTGTTTCGATGACAGTACGTGCCTATAGGGAAGTCAGTAACTAGTGTACAAATTTATGGTCAGAACTAGAAACTCAAGGCAACAAACAAACAGTAGTAAAAGGATTTTCTTTAGTCAAACGCATATTAGATTAAGCAAATTGGAATGAAAGGCCCAAGAACTTTATATGAGTAGATTATGTGCAGAAACATGCCAAGTCTTCATAGGGCCAATTTTAGAGGATCCGAGGACACTTATTTCCTGCACACACAAAAATATATGGAACGGTTGTTCTACGCGCAAATACTTGTACAGCGAATCGAATGTCTAGGATATTCCTTTAACGACGGCGAAGGCTGGCATGCAAACGGGTACCAGCTAATATATTAAGAATTTTCACCTGGATCAGGAACTATCATAAGAAGAGAGTTGATTATGCCAATACAGATATTTATGTAGTGGTTTAGCATATATGTAATACTCTTATATGCTAATAGAAAAATTTTCGCATGTGTTTTGAATTCTGAATCAAAACAATGGACAGCCAATAAAATTTTTGTGTTGTAGCAGCAAAATGTGACAAGAAAAAAAACTTAAATTTAGGTACATTCGATTATTGAATACAAAAACAAAACGTTTAAACGCAATAAATCGGCTTCTTGATTTGGGATGTACTAGCCTTTGCAGCATATAGGAGTTTTACATACATGGGTTTAGAACATCGAAATAGGTGACAACAGGCGAATCTAAAAATAATTATATTTTTTTTTAATTGAATTTTTATAAATTATTGACCAGGAATTATAATTTTGGTCTAATTTTGCTGCAAAAAAAATGTACTGATCAAATTGAAAAAAATGGCATTCTGTCATGACTTTGTATTCAAAGTGGTTCAGGAGCACGTGCGATATCCGAAAATATATTTATTGCATATATCAAACAAATAAACATCTCTAGAAGGTATGTACGGTTATCAACAAAAAGGGAAAAATAAAAGACGATTGCTCAAGTTAGAAAAAACTTATCTTTGTTGGTATGTATATGTTGGCTCGTTTGCAGTCTGCAGGTGTTGCTCTGTGAAATTTATTTTAAGGCAAGAGTGGTGAGGAAATGTCATAAAGCACCAAAACGGGTTTTGAGTTTTTCAATCGCGCCACTCAAGTCAAAAAAAAACGATTTAAGACTTAAACAAATCGAATAAATTTTGTTGCGCTTTTATTTCCACCCTTTAAATCTGCTGGTTTCCTTAGCTTTGTGCACTGGATTTGATTTTTGGTATTTCTATTTTCAGCAAATCGTAAATATTTATTTATTTCATTTATCGATATTTTACTTTTTAATTTACTTTGATACCTAACATGCATGATATGTGTGCACGTTCGTTATAGCCCTGCAGTGAATAGTATCTACTTCGTCTTCAGAGTAGTAAGTGTTGAGTCATGATTGGTGCCAAACAAATCCTCCCACTTTTTGCTGGAATTGATTTTATATCAACCTTATAATGTGGCACTAATAATTTTTATTTGGACCTATCTAAATTGAAAGGTTGTAATTAAAAGTGATTATAGAAAAGGACGCATATAATATTAAAGTCGCACCTCAGCAGATCGTCGAAACGTGAAAAAGGTTTTGTAACTTAAAAAATTAGTTTTTTTTTGTCAAAAAAGCTCGAACTGTACTTACTTCTTAATTGGCGCTTACGTTTAAACGGTATGACCGTCCAACAAGGGCGCCAGTCGCTTTCTCTCTGCAATGGCACTAAGTGGTCACAACAAGGTAGTTTAAATCGTTTTCCGCATGGTCTTCTTCCTCTGCTTCATTGGCGGGTCTAGACGTGAGCGTCATCTTTCATTGGAGTATTCATGCCAGCCAGCGCAGGCCGCTGCGTTTTTAATTCGGTGGACTATGTTGCTGTCTGTGTAAAGCTGTGTAGGTCATCGTTTAATTTCTTCGGTACTCGCCATCGCCAAGCGTAGAGCAGTCCATACATCTTTTCGAACACTTTTCTCTCGAGCACTCCAGGCCGCTTCATCGATGTGTCATGGTCCATGCCTCTTGCACCATATAGCAGGAGGGGGTAAATAAGTGACTTGTAGAGCAGATTTCGTTTGCCGAGAGAGGACTTTACTTTTCAATGCCTACCTAGTGCAAAGTAGCATCTATTGGCAAGAGTGATTCTTCGTCGGATTTCAGAGTGATGCTGTTGTTTGGTTTAATGGTGGTTCCAAATGAACGAAGTCTTTTACTATTTTGAAATTATGGTGCCAATAGTAGCTTTGTTGCCAAGGCGTATATGCGCTGACTTCTTTGCTCGATGGACAGCAGGTACTCGTTTTCACAGTCGTATAAGTTTTGCGAGGGAAACAAATTCAGATGACAGGACCTTATATGCTGATATTAAGAGGGCTGATCCGCGATAGTTTGGCAGTTTTTCGGATCCTCTTTCTTGTGGAGCTGGACAAACGACACGTAGATCCAATCGTCGTGCATGCACTCGTTCCGGCCGACCACATGTTGCGCAGAGAAGAGAAGCTGATGCATGTGCTTGCCACTCCTCGCGCCGTATTTGAATAGCTCGCAGGCAATCCAGCAGCGCACGCGGCCATGTTGTTTTACAATCTGTTATTGCTATTCTGACATCATCATCGATTGCGGGCTCGGGTTCGTCATCCCTGTCTCCATTTAAGAGATGCAGAGAAGTGTTCGCTCATATCTAAGTACTCGCGAGAACTTCAGTTACAAGGTCGCCGTTTCGTTCTTACAAGAGTTGCCTCGGTCGTAAAACCTCCATCGCATCGCCGAATTTTTGTGTGAAGATTTTCGGGCGTGTTTTCCTGGTGACTTAGCAGAGCTTAAGCTCCTCGCACTCGCGCCTTCTGCCTCTGCTTTTTCTCCTGAAAAGGCGTCTCGCTTCCCTTTTCCAACTCGCACAGTTCACAATTCGCAAAATGGACATAAAACTGGTGAACCAGAATACGATACGATAAAAAATTGTGAAAAGAAATGAAACTAAGTTAGTTCATATCTCTTCTGTACAAACATTTTTATTTCAATTACAACCTTCTCCTTAGATAAGACTTTAACAACGGCTCCGTTGAGATTCGGTCTTATTAATAGAATGTCTGAGATACGTCCTTTTTAACATAACTTCTAAATTTCGACTTTTCTGTTAGGATTAGTCGATATGGAACTCTATATTTATCTCTATTGTTTATACCGTTACGATGTACCCTTATGCGAACATAGTTAATATACTTACTCTGTGAGCAAACTCTCCGTGCGTAGGTAATCCTATAGTTTTTTGAAAATACGGCACTACAATACTCGCAGACCTGCTTCATCAATTTAGTATGGAAACTTGGCATATTTTTAATGCCAATGTCGTTAGGGAAATAACTTGAAAACAGGCAATGGTGCTTTCTCAATATATCACTAAGGGAATTACATATATGCCTGTAATAGCGCCTATAGAAGCAGCCAGTTTCTTTAATGATACACATTTTAGTCAATAAATTATGATCTTCGAAACAAAACGAGGCTTCCTATGAGGTGACTCCCTTTCGTGCGATTCGTTTAATCCAATGCTGGAAAAGAAACTTCCAGCACCAGAACTGAACCTTGATGGCACAATCTTTTCATTGATTATTGATTGATATTATTGGCCTTAATAAACGCAGGATGAGATCTGCTTTCTCTAGATTAGATAAGAAGGTAAAACAAATGGGTCTTACAATAATAATAGCACCGGGAAATTATTTCCAGTTGTAAAGCTGATAAAATTATCAACGGTGCTATCGACAACTTTTTTTTTGGATATGTTTCCTCTCTATATTCGCTTGTTTGATAGTGAGTTTTTCAGAAAAAAGTTCATAAGTTTACATTCAACTTCTTGCATTTCTCGCAGTTTATTTTTACTCCTAACTTTTTCTTGAATTGGCTGACTCGCCCGGCATATTTGTTGCTTCTGTAATCACAAAGCACTCTCCCAAAATTTTGGATATGAATCCAGTACGAGCTCGGTTTTCGCGAAATCAGTTTGTTGAATTCCCAAACTTCGAGTCCTCACTTTGTTTATTTGGCATTATTTAAAGGGGAGTCTTTACAAATCCAATAACCTATTTTTCTAGTCTCACTCTTCCAATACTTAGGTGCCGTGCTAAAATTTATGTATGACATCATCTGCTATATAATTATCGATTTTGGATTGTATATGTAAAAAAATTTAGCTCCATGCGACTTTGACCGCTGTACGACAACCTTAAACCGTCACCAACCGGGCCCAAAATATATATGTGATATATTTGATCCTGATATAATATATCGTTTGCTGAGACTAGAGACAAACTTTATTTGATTTATAAGAACCAACCCATGTACGAATATTAGCAAAGCTAAGGGGTGCTGCTATCTCTAGGCCGATGCTAAGCAGTGACGTGAATTCACATCAATAATTCAATCTTTATGCATCTACATAAACGAATCAATAATTGCGTCTACACATATGTACCATGTACGTATACGAGCAGCGGAGAGTCAATGCACAAACACATGCATATATCTGAGATACTCCTGAAAGTATGCAGTAAGAGAAGCTATAAGATCCGTGCAATTGTAGTTACAGCTGAGAAGTTTGAGAGCTGATGGACTAGTAGATTCTGGAAGCGCCTAGAAGATGCGAACGTTGAAATCAGAGAGTATAAAAGGCAACAAATGTAGAGGCGCTGGAAATTCAGTTGATTTGAGCTATCAAGCAGTTATTGATTAAGCACGCAATCTGGCGGGCAATAGTAGAGTTTCATTTGAGCTATCAATCAGTTTGGTTGTTAAGCAAGCTAGTTGCAAAGTATAAGTGTTATTGGGAAGTACTTTAATAAAGACCATTTTCCGTTATTCAATATTGGAGTTATTTATTCAACAGTTTAGTGATTCGAACTTAGCAGAAGGGCGAATAAGAGGATTTGCAAGTAAATTCGTTACAATATATATTTAACGCATTGAAAATTTTCGATAGTATGTTTCAACCTATCGAAAATATCGAATGGCTTTCGACAACTTCGGCGGCCACCGTGGTGTGATGGTAGCGTGCTCCTCCTACCACACCGTAGCCAGGAAAGTCAGTTGTAAGTAAAATATTGCATTTAGAAGTCTCTTTCGGCTGGTAAATAAAAATCCGCACTGTTTTTTTAGAATGCCAGTTCTAACGATCTGTGGAAGTGACTTTTAGGACACGCACTGCTGTCGGAAGGTACTTGATCTTCCGACAATTTCCTCTCCAGGTGGCTTTTTAGTTCTAATAAGTACTTTGCTGTGTAATGTTAGAGCGATTATGTACGTATCCCCATAGTCCGTAGTTAAAGCTGTAGTGAGAAGCACAATAGCTTGGCATCTTAGATGTCAAGCTTTTCGTTCCGCCAAGGCACATCACGGCGTGTGCATATATATCATGGAGCGTAACTCTCATTCAAAACTGCTGTAATGTATAAGTCGGTCTGATCATTTCAGTGTCAAGCTCATGTGCCATGGTTATAGGTCGTTGTGTGCGATTTCTGCCTGATACAACGGCAAAGCAGAAAATTGTGTTAACCAAGAGATTCTGAAAAGTACCATGTGATCGGGAGCCAATGTCGAATTCATGCATTTCCCGTGGGAAGTTGACTAATGTCCTAAGGCTAGCCAGTAAAGCCAGTGAAGGCCATATTTTTACTTCCTTTATATTAGGTTGGTTGAATGTTTTTCCGCTTTTCATACAAACTTTGCAATCGATTTTTAAGTAACTTCTCATTGAGCTACAAACGTAGAAACACCGTGACAATACAACCAAAGAAAAAAAATCTGTTAGGTGGCACACGGATAGAAATAATTAGATAAGAATTTGAAAATTTTCAAACCAGCTTTAAAATAACTTCTCGATGAGCTAGAGATTTTAAATTTCAAACTTAATTGAGAGGTCGATGACAGCCGGTGACACGATACAAAAAGATTCGCTAGGAGGCGCACGGGATGGGATATTTAGAAAAATCGTACGAAACGCAGGGAATTTTGGGATTGATTTTTATGTAAGTTCACATTGAGCTACAACTGTAAAACTTCACAGATAGGATAAGACGCCGAGAACATTTAAGAAACGGAGAAAAGAATTCCGTTAGGTGGCGCACGGATCGAAATATTTCGATAAGAATTTGGAAATTTGGTGTTCTGAGATGGATTTTAAAGTAACTTCTCATTGAGCTACAAACATGAAATTTCAGAGATAGGTTAAGACACCGCGACAAGGAACAAAAGGAGAAAAAAATTGCATTAGGTGGCGCACGGATCGAAAAAATTAGATAATAATTTGGAAATTTGAAACCGGGTTTTAAGTAACTTCTCGATGAGCTAAGGCCTAAAAATTGAGAGCTTAATTCAGAGTTCGATGACAGCCGATGACAAAAAGTTTCGTTGGGGGGCGCACGGACTGAGATATTTAGAAAAATCCAACGGAACGGAGGGAATTTTGGGATTGATTTTTATGTAAGTTCTCATTGAGCTACAAGCGTAAAACTTAACAGATAGGTTAAGACACCGAGAAAATGTAAGAAAAGGAGAAAATAAAAATAAAATAAAAAAATTTTAACACTTCCTTTATATAAATGGACAAAATCAGAGAAAAATGTCTCCTTATATAAAGATGGAGCGCAATTTATTGACTAATAATATCTCCTTTCCTACCAACTTTCCATTCAAAGTAATGTGCGCTCCACTTTTATATTTTTACTTCTCATAAATATTTTTGCAATTTCTATGTCAAAATTTAAAAATCAAAGTTTAGCAAAAATACGTCCAGTGGCGGGTGTTGATAGAAAGTACCAAAGTTTAAATGACGGTGTTACCGGTAAAACTTAAATAAATTAACATATGCACTTTTATTAAGAATATCAGCACTGACCGACTTTGGCTACTAACCAATTTTCATGTCGTAAAAAAGGTACGAAAAATACTTTAAATTTGCTACAGCTTGTAAAATGGACATCTCAAGCTTGATAACTACAAAATCGAAGAAGATGGTGAAGATGTGAGGTATTTTTCGTACCTTTTTACGATATGAAAATTGGTTCGTAGCAAGATCGGTCAGTAAAATATGGCTGTATATTCACGCTTTAAACTGTGAGGACCAAATAAAACACCATTAATTTGGCCCACACAAAACGACCCCACAACATATTCAACACAGCTTTAACACAACAGCCAGTCACAAAAGGCCCTAGCAACACGACAAACCAACAAGTCTCAGCAACACGACTAGCAATCACAACACTTATAGCAACACAACAAACTAACAAGTCTCAGCAACACAACGAACGTTCGCAACATTTAATAGCACACGGTAACCATGGCAACGCAACCATTTGAGCTAGCAACACCGCTATAAAAGGAGCGACACAGCGGTACAGCAGTTAGTTAGCACGGAGCTGTGGTCGTGACCGGAACTACCAGTGGAGCGTCCCTCGAATGTGTCGGTTATACCAGCAGGAGAGGTCGTTTCATAGGAGTGGATCGTGGCCTCAAGTGGTGAATGTGTCGGTTATGCCACCAAACACCGCTTGAGACTTCGTAAGCAACGGCCCTACCGCAGTTACGCGAACAGGCGACGGCGCTGGCCGCAATAGCGAACACGCTACGTTGGCCCAAGCACTACGCCAACATACGACGCGGGTCACAACAGCGCTTCGTAAACGCACTACGCTGGCCGCAACAGCACTACGCACACGTACTACGTTGGCCACAGCAGAGTCACGATAACCTACTACGCTGGCCGCAGCAGCGCTACGCAACCGCACTACGCTAACATACGACGCTGGCCGCAACAACGCTACGCAAACACACTACGCTGGCTGCCACGGCACTACGCAAACATACCACGTGGGCCACAGCAGAGTCACGCTAACCTACGACGCTGGCCGCAACAGCGCTACGCAGGCATACTACGTTGACCGCAGCAGAGTTACGCAAATACACGACGTCAACCATACTAGAGTTACACACACGCACGCAGACGCACCGACATAAGCCGTAGCAGAGACAGCGCAGTCGCTAGCCGTACGGGAGACACGCTTATGAAGTTTTGTCGTTTTTCCCGTCTGCTATCCCTTCAATCCCAACAGACTGCCAATAATTTCGCAACTCGATTCTCATACCTGCTCTCTGAGAGCACAACTCGGCCTGAAGGAATACAGGAGCAGTGGGAGCATATTTCCAAAGCACTTCGTACTGCGGCCGAGGAAAAAATTGGTTACGGGCGGCCACGAAAAAACAACTGGTACGATGAAGAATGCCGCGTTGCAACCGAAAGAAAAGTCGCTGTCTACAGGGCTACGTTGAAAGCGAGCGCAACAAGAGGAGTGTATGAACGCTATCGTGAGTTGAAAAGGGAAGCGAGTCGCCTTTTCAGGAAGAAAAAAGCAGAAGCAGAAAGGCGTGCGAGGAGCTTGAGCTGCTAGCCACCAGGAATTACGCCCGAAAATTTTACCAAAAAATATGGAGGGAACACTACTCTGCTCTCCTAAATGGAGGCAGCGATTCACCGCGCAGAGATGACGAACCCGATCCCGCAATCGATGATGATGGAATATATGTCGCCCCGCCGGATTATGAGGAAGTTAGAATAGCAATAATAAGATTGAAAAACAACAAGGCCGCGGGCGCTTATGGATTGCCTGCGGAGATATTCAAGTACGGCGGCGAGGAGTTGGTAAGGCGCATGCAGCAGTTTCTTGGCAAAATTGGGCAGATGAGTGCATGCCCGACGATTGGAATCTAAGTGTTCTTTGCCCAGTCCACAAGAAGGAGAATACTGCAAAATGCAACAACTATTGTGGTCCGTTCAACTGTATTGTGCGAAAGATTGAAGCCCATCGTGAACCGGTTGATTGGACCTTATCAGTACGGCTTCAGACCTTGTAAATCTACCATCGACCAGATTTTCACAATGCGCCAAATCTTGAAAAAAACCCGTGAAAAGAGAATCGACACACATCACCTGTTCGTCGATTTTAAAGCCACCTTCGACAGCACGAAAGGAGCTGCTTATATACAGCTATGTCTGAATTTGGTTTCCCCGCAAAACTTATACGGCTGTGCAAGATGACGTTAAGCAACACCATCAGCTCAGTCAGAATTGGGAAGGACCTCTCCGAGCCGTTCGAAACTAAACGAGGTTTCAGACAGGGTGACCCCCTATCATGCGATTTCTTTAATTTGATGCTGGAGAAAATTATACTAGCTGCAGAACTTAACCGCACTGAAACAATATTCTATAAAAGCGTGCAATTACTGGCAGATGATGATGACATTGATATCATCGGCCTAAACACCCGCGCTGTTAGTTCTGCTTACTCCAAACTGGAAAAAGAAGCGGTAAAGATGGGTTTGATGTTGAATGAGGACAAAGCGAAGTACCTGCTATTATCGAGCAAAGAGTCAGCGCATACGCACCTTGGCCACCACGCTACTGTTGACAGCCATAATTGGAAATAGTAAAAGGCTTCATTTATTTGGGAACCAGCATCAACACTAACAACAACATCAGCACTGAAATCCAGCGAAGAATCAACCTTGCCAATAAATGCTACTTTGGGCTAGGTAGGCAATTGACAAGCAAAGTCCTCTCTCGGCGAACGAAAATCATACTCTACAAGTCACTTATCGTACCCGTCCTGCTATATGGGGCAGAAGCATGGACCATGACAACAGCAGATGAAGCGGCTTTGGGAGTGTTCGAGAGAAAAGTTCTTCGAAAGATTTATGGACCTCTATGCGTTGGCTATGGCGAGTACCGAAGAAGATTTAATGATGAGCTGTACGAGCTATACGCAGATATCTACATAGTCCAGCGAATTAAAACGCAGCGGCTGCGCTGGCTAGGCCATGTTATGCGAATGAGTGATGATGCTCCGGCCAAGAAAGTGTTTCTATTGGAACCCGCCTACGGAAGCAGAGGTAGAGGGCGGCCCCACTCCGTTGGAAGGACCAGGTGGAAAACGATTTAAACTCCCTTGGTGTGACCAATTGGCGCCGGTTGGCGGAGCGAAGGAGCGACTGGCGCGCCTTGTTGGACGGCCATAACCGTTTAGACGGTTAAGCGCCAATTAAGTAAGTAAGTATCTCTTCAAAGGCTTCTAATATTGCTGGCTGAAGTTCAATGTAAGTGGATACCGCTTCATGACATTGGCCCATTTTGTTGGGCAGACGCTTTGCAATTTTTGTCTTCGACTTTCTTTTTATACTCAGCTGTCGCTGTGCACAAGGTATTATAACTTTTATTGGATAACGGTTGGTTGTACAGGTATAAAGGAATCGAGATAGATATCGACTTCCATATATAAAATCGTTAAACCTATCGTAACAAAAGAGAGAGGTTGCATTTACTATAAGGAATGCTTTGAAGAAAAATTAACGAAATCGCTTAAGGACCACGCCCGCATTTATATAAAAGATTTTTAAAAGGGTTGTGGACGAATATAATAAGCTATATCTTTGCAAAAAGAGCTTTATGTCAATGGTATTTCATTGCCCAAGTGGATTTATAACAATAAATAGTAAAAACTTCAAATTTTAAAACATGGGCCTGGCACCGCCCCTATTATGACTAAGCAATTTTCGATGTTTCGGGAGCCATAACTCGAAGAAAAATTAGTTCAGAATAGAAGCATATATATATGTATTATTGCGCAGCCTTGTAACACTATTAAGCACACAAAACAAATAACAACAGCATTTCAAGTGTACAGCTGGGTATGTAATATTCGGTTTCACCCGAACTTAGACCTCCTTACCTGTTGCATAATCGAAATTTTTTTCTGGAGAACGTTTTGGCTTTTTGGCCATCGGTAACAATCAAAATAAATGCACCCTGCCTACATCATGTTACAATCAAATATACGACATAAAGTAATGAAGTAAGCCCCAAACAACTCTGCTGACAGTATCGGATGAGCACTCTTGACTCAATTGTTTGGGCGCAATTTCCCCGCTCCCCGGCAATATGCGGCGGCCAGGGCTGCCTCATGATCGTCTCTTGGAGTTAGAAAATTTGTCCGCCCTGTACAAAACCAGTCGTTACTAACTGTAAAAGTGGGAAAAACGTTACTTTATTGCTTAAGAACATCGAAGCTCGGGGACGAGCATGAATTAACTTATTATCATTACTGCTTAGGTCTTGTATGATACAACTTAGATCCCAGAGCTCCAGAACCTTCTTCTAGCCTACTTTAATGAACTTCTCAAGCTGTGTTCGTGTTATGAAGGTTCACTTGTGGACATGAAAGACGCCTTGCTTTGTGCATTAACTGAGGAGAAAGACCAGAAATGCGGTCTTTGCTGCTGCAAACAGCACCTTTTTTAAAAATGCAAAAAAGTGGATCACGTAGTATGGGAACATTCCACAAAGAATATTTTTGATTGCTTGGCCTATGGCAAATATAATAATGCATTTTAGCTTCGAATAAAAATATGTCATGGCAATCGTGTTATATGCACATGTGTCACCGTGGCTTTGTTTGGTGAAGTGTAAACAAAAATAACTCTTTTGCTTTTATATCACAAATATAATTCAATCAAACATCAAGCCGCTTAACCTTCTACCAAACCAAATACAAATAATCACACACATTCCTATACACAAGTATGCTTACACACATCACCCTTCAAATGTCGGCTGACCATCAGTTGCTGAAATCCCTCCGCCCGTCCCCCTCTCAACCCATTTTCTTTGGAAGGCAAACGCAATTTCATGGCGGTAATCAATCTTATTCTACGCACAGAAAACTGACAGCTCAGTGGTGTAGAGTCAAATTGCGAGTCTTGTGCCGTTCTTTAACATTGTCCTTTCCAGCGACAATTTTACATCCCTTCACGGACCACCCATTATGTACACAATTTACATCAATGTGATTAAATGAACGTGTGCGCCTTGCTGGGGAAAGAGATGTTCGGGATGTTTGGCACGGATGGTAGTTTATGAAAAACATGTATTGGTTCCTGTCCTATTCAAAAATGTTTAAACTAAGCTTACCTACGAGGGAAGGCCTATAGGTTACCGAAGCAGATCCCGGCCACTGCACCGCCGCAGGGCCGATAAGTCACACATTTTACATTTAGACAATGCCAGGGCCGACATAATAAATTTCCTATTATTTTTATCGCATCGCATATTTTTTATAGGGTGAATTTATTTTGTAAATGTGTAAAAATTATGTGTAAGCACAAAACATTAATATTTAAAAATACGGGCCCTTCCAAAAAAATGTGCTGCCGTCCATAGTGAAATCAGAGAAGTGTGAAGTATGAATATTGAATATTAATTTATTTATAGAGGTCATTGTTAGGTTAGTTTGGTAAATAATCGGAGCTTGAAATAAGACACGATCTGCCTCGTGTCTTGTAAATCTAGAAGGAGTAAAATTAGATTTACTGTTTTTTGTTTTCTATTGAATAATTACTTACACTGCTTTTTTGGTTTCAAATCTTTCTAACAGTAAAATTTTAATATAATTTTTTTTTATTTCAATGATAAAGTATAACATTTCTATGTTAAACCAAAATTTCAGGGAACAAAAGAAGTAATATTTGTTTTATACTACTTTTTAGTTGGGAAATTTACGATATTCGAATTACGAAACAAACTTTAAATGTTGTTTTATCTATAAATTTCAACTTTCAATGATTAAGTTCTTAGTTAATGAGTAAGTTGAAGTATAGAAACGTATTGGCATTAAATTTCCTAATTTGCTATTGAACAATGATCTCTCTTCGCTACACTGCACTACTTCGTAAATAAAAAGATCTATTGTTTTTCTTTTAAAAACGTTATAAAGTTCAATTCTTTAGATTTTATTTCTTTAATTATTATAAATATGTAAATTTCAAACTGCAACTTCAAACTTTAACTTTGACTTTTTACTTCTTGACTGATCGTGTCGAGGACGATGGTAGTTAAAACGTGTGCGATGGTAGTGAATGTGCCTTTCCACTCGCCGCGCGCGGCTGCTCATGGGAGTCTCGCCCCCGTCTAAATATCATTGGAGGCGGCTTAAACATCCTGCCCGCCCTGCAGGAGGTGCTAGTAAGCCCCTTCTGCAGTTCCTGCAGGGCGCGGATGGTCGTATCTAAGGCGCGAGTGGTGTTGCGCCGTTGGCATTTTCTTTTGTAGGGCGCTCTTTTCTGCCCGAAATGGCGAGATTGTGCCACTGCCACAGCCGTGGACTGTAGATCCATAGGTCGCTGGTTCAAATCCGGCTCGAAGGACCATGAACAAAAGCCTCTCTTCGCTACACTCTTCACTTTGGTACTTGAATAAAAAAGATTTTGTTTAGGTTCTTTTTTCCAAAGCGTTATAAAAATTCACTTGCTATTTATTATTTAATAATTAAGTAGTTAACTTTAACAGTAAGTATATTTGAATTTTGTTCAAACTGTAGCAATTGACTTGCAATATTCACTTTCTACAAACTTAAAGGATTTAATCTAAATATGTATATACAAACAGGAGTGCGCCCGCGGTTACCGGTTGATAGTCCTAGACTAGCGAATGGAATCTTGTTCATGAGCGATGGCAGTGGTGGGTGTTCGTTGGCGCCTTTCCATTCGCCGCGCACGGCTGCGCATAGGAATTGCCGCGGTTTAATGGGGATGGAGGCGGCTTAAACACACACATATAGTATAGGAGTAACGTTCCTACCAAATTTCATCTTGATATCTTCAACGACTGCCAACTTACAACTTGCAAAACTTTTAAATTACCTTCTTCTAAAAAGTGGGCGGTGCCAAGCCCATTGTCCAAAATTTTACTAACTTTCTATTCTGCGTCATAAGATCACCCATCTATCAAGTTTCATCGCTTTATCGGTCTTTGGTAATGATTATCGCACTTTCTCGATTTTTCGCAATTTTCGATATCGAAGAAGTGGCGTGGTTATGGTTTCGTTTCGTTCATTTTAATAGCGATCTGAATGAGTGCCCAGAAACTTACATACCAAATTTCATTAAGATACATCAAAATTTACCCAAGTTATCGTGTTTACGGACGGACGGAAGGACATGCTTAAATGAATTTCTTTTTTCGTCCAGATCTTTTTGATATATATAAGTCTATATCTATCTCGATTAGTTTATGCCGTTACGGATTACCGTTATGGAAAAAAATTAATATACTCTGTGAGCTCTGCTCAGCTGAGCTAAAAATTTAATATTTAACAAAATTAATATACTCTGTGAGCTCTGCTCAAATGAGTATAAAATTAAATAAAAAGCACTGCGCGACGGCGGGCATGCGTTAAATCACGATTTTATTTAGCGAACGAGCGGGCACGTATCGATGTTTGGGTGTAGGCAGTTTTAAGTAAACTAAACAAAGATAGTGAGCGCTTGGCCGCACTGGCCGGGTGTTGCCTGACGGAGGGGCGGACTTAGTCCGAAAATTGGATCATGTCTTCAACAACACTATAACTTTATAATTTGCATATGTATTTATTATGTTGAATTATTCTACCCTGTGAGATAGCTGTAGAGACGAGCTTCTGATAGGCTACGAAAGCATTTTTATTTGATGCTATTTCGACAAAAGCCCGGAACTACATGGGTAGGTCACGGGGGCGTTCTAGAACCTCGATGTGATTATGTCCATATAAACGATTTAATATTCACATGCGTGACCTGTTTGACGTGGAAAAGAAGAAAAATAGTTATATTAGGTTTGTAAACGTACTACACCGGGTTAGTTAGCGATATCTACACTCACCTGCTTGCCGAATAAGGTGAAGGTGATAAGGAGCATGTTAGCTGGACGTTGTACATGAGTTGTCTGCGCTTTCTTATTAATGACATATCTTTGACCCAATTTTCTCAAAAATCTGCTCTAGGTCCTATTTTTAAGTTTTTCGGAATAAATCTTATCTTATTAATATTGTGACGAAAATTAGCCTCACTAAGTTGCTACTAAATAAATGCACACTAACAATAAAGCAGCCACTCTTATGTAGAACGCGACGAAGAGATAATTTACACACACAAATATGTAGTCATCAGCCGAAGTAGTTACTCACACATACACACGCATATGGCTATGGGAGAGGCGTGGACTACAGATATACATGTATATAGCTGGAAACTAACCAAGCATGAGATAACACTGTTTGCGAAATTACTAGACCTTAGGAGAAATAGGTGAACGAGGAAACCTAGAGTATAAAACAGCGCAAGTTGAGTAATAACTAATCAGTTTTGATTTAAACACGCTATTGATTGTGAAGTGCTACTCCCAAAGTAATCAAAGTTTGCAATACTGAATATTGGAGTGATTTATTTAACAGTTTAGCTATTCGAACGAATGTTTCAAATAAGCGGAATTTCCCAAAATTCGTTACAATATTATAAATGCGAAAGTTTGGATGTTTTAGATGTTTGGATGCCAGACGTTTGTCTTTCTGACTCAATCACTCAAGAACGGGTTGACGGATTCGGATGAAATTTGGCACACATATAGCTAATTGTCAATTATTTTTGGTATCTTGTTCATACAGATCGAAATCTAAACAATTTTTGAAAAACGATCAGTGGTGCCCTCCTCCCCGCCATCCGCCCTTCAATTATTTTTATTAACACGCTTTTATTAGCTTTACCTGTATGTTTGTTTGTAACTCTTCATTCGCTTCAACGCGCCTGCTGCCTTATTACCATGCTTTTATAATTAGCTACACCCTTTCATTTGCGGGTCCCGTCAGGGTTCATTTTGGCGATTCTCTCGGGATCATATGAGGTCTCTTCTGGCATCATTTCTGGATGGTTTTCGGGATCTGTCCGGGATCCCGTCGGGGTCATTGCGGGACTTTTTCGGGAATATTTTGGGATCACTTTGGATCTTTCCGGGATCATTTTGAATATTTTCGGGATCCCGTCAGGGTTTTTGGGACCTTTTCGGTACTATTCCGGGATCCTTCCGGGATCATTTCGGAATTTTTCGGGACTATTTCAGGATCATTTGGGGACCCTTCCGGCATCATTCCATTTCATTTCGGGATCCGTCCGGGATCCTGTCTTGGTAATATCGGGACTTTTTCTTGACTATTTCGGTATCATTTGCAGACCCTTCAGAGATCAATTCTGGATGGTCTTCGGGATCCGTCCGGGATCCCTAGTCTAGGTCATTTCGGGACTATTTCGGGATCATTTTGGGACCCTTCCGGTATCATTTCTGGATAGTTTTCGGGATCCGTCCGGGATCCCGTCGGGGTAATTTCGGGACTTTTCTGGTCTATGTCAGGCTCATTTCGGGAGTTTTACTGGATCCTTTTTATATGGTTTTCGGGATCCCGTCAGGGTCATTTCGGGACTATTTTGGGATCATTTGGGGACCCTGCCGGCATAATTTCTGGATGGTTTTCCGGGATCCCGTCAGGGTCATTTTGGTACTTTTTCGGGACTATTTCGGCATTATTTGGGGACCATTCTGGCATCATTTCGGGATGATTTTCGGGATCCATCTGGGATCCCTTCAGGATCATTTCGGGACTATTTCGGGATCAGTTTGGGACCCTTCCGGGATCATTTATGGATGTTTTTCAGGGTAATATCGGGACTTTTTCGGCACTATTTCGGGATCTTTTGGGGACCCTTCCGGCATCATTTCTAAATGGTTTTCGGGATCCTTCCGGAATTCCGTCAGGGTAATTTCGGGATTTTTTCGGGATCATTTGTGAACCCTTCCGGCATCATTTCTGAGTGGTTTTCGGGATCCCGTCAGTGTAATTTCGGGATAATTTGGGGACCCTTCATGTATTATTTCTAGATGGTCTTCGGGTCATTCCGTGACCCTCTGGATTATTTCGGGACCCTTCCCGCATCATTTCTGGATGGTTTCTGGGACATTTTCGGGACCATTTCGGGATCATGTGGGATCCTGCAAGGATCATTTCGGGATGGTTTTCGGCATCCGTCCGGAATCCCGTCGTGGTATTTTCGTGACTTTTACTTGACTATTTCAGGAATATTTTAGGGACCCTTCCGAGATCATTTCCGGATCCGCCCGGGATCCTGTCGGGCCATTTCGGGACTAATTCGGTCTCATTTTGGGACCCTTCCGGTATCATTTCTGGATGATCATTTCGTGACTTTTGCTGGACTATTTCAGGAACTATTTAGCGACCCTTCCGATATCGTTTCCGGATCCGTCAGGGATCCCGTCGGGGTCATTTCGGGGCTATTTCGGGATCATTTTGGGACCTTTCCGGTATCATTTCGGGATGATCATTTCGTGACTTCTTCTGGACTATTTCAGGAACTATTTAGCGACCCTTCCGATATCATTTCCGGATCCGTCAGGGATCCCGTCGGGATCATTTCGGGATCATTTTGGGGCCCTTCCGAGATCATTTCTGGATCCATCCGTGATCCCGTCGGGCCATTTCGGGACTATTTCTGTATAATTTTGGGGCCTTTCCGGTATCATTTCGGGATGATCATTTCGTGACTTCTTCTGGACTATTTCAAGAACTATTTAGGGACCCTTCCGATATCGTTTCCGGATCCACCAGGGATCCCGTCAGGGTCATTTCGGGACTATTTCGGGATCATTTCTGGATCCGTCCGGGATCCCGTCGGGGTCAATTCGGGATCATTTTGGGACCCTTCCGGGATCATTTCTGGATTGTTTTGGGGATCCAGTCGGGGTCATTTCTGAACTTTTTTTAGATTATGTCGGGATAATTTAGGGACGCTTCCGGGATATTTTCTGAATGGTTTTCGGGATCCGTCCGCGATACCATCGGGGTCATTTCGTGGCTTTCGATCTGTTGGGGACCCTAAGAGGTTATCAACTCATTTAGTTATTTTCTTTTTACTCTATTACAAAAATAAAATACATTAGACAGACATATTTTTTAAACAGATAACTTGATAAGCAGGGTAACGTGAATAGCCCATATGTTTTATTTTCTCCTTGCGGACGGGGCCGCGGGTAAAGGCTAGTCTTGTTAATATTATAAATGCGAAAATTTGGTTGTCCACACGTT
Organism: Eurosta solidaginis; assembly: GCA_029619165.1. NCBI lineage: Eukaryota > Metazoa > Arthropoda > Insecta > Diptera > Tephritidae > Eurosta > Eurosta solidaginis. The sequence goes on from JARSSU010028431.1 coordinate 18,470, forward strand.
TGTCTTTGTTGTCCAATCACGCAAGGACGGCTGGAAGGAGTTGGATTAAATTTGGCACACATATAGCCAATAGTCCAGTATGATCTACTAGCAACATGGTTTTGAAAAGGGAAGGAAGGGAGAAGGTCCGCGCCCCAAGGAACAGTTATAATTTAATTATTATATTTTTTCGTTGTTGTGACTGAATCACGCCAGAACGGCTACATGGATTTTGATGAAATTTGGGACACAGATAGACAATAGTCTACTTGCGAAATTTTATTTCGAAAATGGAAACGCTTTCTCACGACCCTTCGAACAATTGCTTTTTAATAATTTTTACACCTTATAACTTTAGGTATACTGACCTTCACCAATATTGCAAACTCAATGGATGAAATAAGTCGAGGGCTTACAAAGTGAGCAGTGACACCCTCCGCTTCCACCCTCCCTCCCCCTCTGGTGCAAAATCTATAAATTGTTATACATAAATTGTTATATAAATATAAATTTTCTCCTAAATCAATAATTTTTGGTATCTGGCTCATACAGATCGAGATCAAAACAATTTTGGAAAAACGATCGGTGGTGCTCTCCTTCTCCTCCCACCATCCACACTCCTTCAATTGTTTTTATTAGCACGCTTTTATTAGCTTTACCTGTATGTTTGTTTGTAAGCCTTTATTCGCTTCAACGCGTCTGCTGCCTTACTAACTTGCTTTTATAATTAGCTTCACCTTATTTGTAATCCCGTCAGGGTCATATCGAGGCCTTTACGGGATCATTTCTGGATGGAATTCGGGATCCGTCCGGCATCCCGTCGGGGTAATTTCGGGAATTTTTCTGCACTATTTCGGGATCATTTTGGGACTCTTCCGGGATCATTTCTATATAGTTTTCTGGATCCGTATGGGATCCAGGATCCAGGATCATTTGGGAATCCTTCCGGGATCATTTCTGGATGGGTATAGGGATCCATCCGGGATCCCTTCGGGGTCATATCGGGGCTTTTCTGGGACTATTTCGCTATCATTTTGGGACCCTTCCGGGATTATTTCTGAGTAGTTTCCGGGATCCGTTCGGCATCCCGTCGGAGTAATTTCGGGACTTTTTCTGGACAATGTCATGGTCATTTCGGGACTTTTACGGGATCATTTCTGGATGGTTTTCGGTATCCGTCCGGCATCCCATCGGGATCACTTCGGTACCTTTTCGGGACTATTTCGGGATCATTTTGGAACCCTTCCGGGATAATTTCTGAATGATTTTCGCGATACATCCGAAATCCCGTCGGAGTTATTTCGGAACTTTTTCTGAACTATTCCGGGATCATTTGCAGATTCTTCCGGTATCATCTCTGCATGGCTTTCGGGATCCCGTTAGGGTCATTTCACGACTTTTTCGGGATGGTTTTGGGACCCTTCCGGTATCATTTCTCGATGATTTTCGACATCCGTCCGGGGATCCCGGCTGGGTCATTTCGGGACTTTTTCGGGATCAATTATGGATAGTTTTCGGCATCCATCTCGGATCCCGTCATGGTTATTTTGGGACATTTTCGGTATCATTTCGGGACTATTTTGGATTAGTTGGGGACCCTTCCGGCATCATTTCTGGATAGGATTCGGGATATGTCGGGGTTATTTCGTGACCGTTTCTGACTATGTCGGCATCATTCGGAGACTCTTCCGGGATCATTTGTGAATGGTTTTTGGGATCCGTCCGGGATCCAGTCAGGGTCATTTCGTGACTTTTTCCAGATTATTTCGGGATCATTTGAGGACCCTTCCGGGATCATTTCTGGATGGTTTTCAGGATCCGTCCGAGATCTCGTCAGGGTTATTTCGGAGCTATTTCGGGATCATTTTGGGACCCCTCAGTGATAATCTCTGGATGGTTTTCGGGATTTGTCCGGGATCACGTCGGGATTATTTTGGTATCATTTTGGGACCTTCCCTGAATCATTTAAGGACCCCTCGAAACCGGTAGCACACGTACCTTTTTAAATTATGAGCTTTTATGGCCATGGATTTGCTGCAAATTATTCGTAATTAAAATTCGTATGTTTTATCTTTAATATCTAACACAGCTTTTTCATTCTATTTTTGATTTTTTTAAATGAATTCTGTAATGAACTGTTATAACTATAATTGCACTTTTTTATCTAAAAAAATCTCTTTGAGTTTTACCTAGGTGTAGTTTCACTCCTATGTTCTATGAATAGTAATTCCTTTACCCCTGTCATATCAATTAATTTAACTTAAAAACAAGTAAGGAAGGCTAAGTTCGTGTGTAACCGAATATTACCTACTCAGCTGAGAGCTTTGGAGACAAAATAAGGGAAAACCACAATGTAGGAAAATGAACCTAGGGTAACCTTGGACTGTGTTTTTATGACATGTGTATCAAATGGAAGGTATTAAAGAGTATTTTAAAAGGGAGTGGGCCATAGTTCTACAGGTGGGCGCCATTTCGGGATGTCACCATAAAGGTGAACCGGGGTGACTCTAGAATGTGCTTGTACGATATGGGATGAAATGAAAGGTGTTAATGAGTATTTTAAAAGGGAGTGGGCCTTAGTTCTAAAGGTGGACGCCTTTTCGAGATATCGCCATAAAGGTGGATCAGCGCTGACTCTATAACGTGTTTGTACGATATGGGTATCAAATTAAAGGCACTAATGAGGGTTTTAAAAGGGAGTTAGTTCTATAGGTGGACGTCTTTTCGAGACATCAACATAAAAGTAGACCAGGGGTGACTCTAGAATGTGTTTGTAGGATATGGGTATGAAATGAAAGGTGTTAATGACTATTTAAAGGGGAGTGTTCCTTACTTCTATAGGTGGACACCTTTTCGAGATATCGCCATAAAGGAGGACCAGCGGTGACTCTTTAACGTGTTTGTACGATATGGGTATCAAATTAAAGGCACTAATGAGGGTTTTAAAAGGGAGCTAGTTCTATAGGTGGACGTCTTTTCGAGATATCAACATAAAAGTAGACCAGGGGTGACTCTAGAATGTGTTTGTACGATATGGGTATCAAATGAAAGGTGTAATGACGATTTAAAGGGGAGTGTTCCTTACTTCTATAGGTGGACGCCTTTTCGAGATATCGCCATAAAGGTGGATCAGCGGTGACTCTATAACGTGTTTGTACGATATGGGTATCAAATTAAAGGCACTAATGAGGGTTTTAAAAGGGAGTTAGTTCTATAGGTGGACGTCTTAAGGTGTTAATGAGTATTTTAAAGGGAGTGAGGTTTTTAAAAGCGCGTGGGCCTTAGTTCTATAGGTGGACGCCTTTTCGAGATGAGTATTTTAAAAGGGAGTGGGCCTTAGTTCTATAGGTGGACGCCTTTTCGAGATATCGCCATAAAAGTGGACTAGGGGTGACTCTAGAATTTGTTTGTACGATATGGGTATCAAATGAAAGGTGTTAATGAGTATTTTAAGAGGGAGTGGGCCTTAGTTCTATAGGTGGACGCCTTTTCGAGATATCGCCATAAAGTTGGACCAGGGGTGACTCTAGAATTTGTTTGTAAGATATGGGTATCAAATGAAAGGTGTTAATGATTATTTAAAAATGAGTGGTCCTTAGTTCTTTAGGTGGAAACCTTTTCGAGATATCGCCATAAAGGTGGACCAGGGGTGACTCTATAACGTGTTTGTACGATATGGGTATCAAATGAAAGGTGTTATGATAAAGGGGGACCAGGGGTGATCTATAACGTTTGTACGATATGGGTATCAAAGAGGTGTATGTTATTTAAAAAGTCCTTAGTTCTCTAGGTGGACACCTTTTCGAGATATCGCTATAGAGGTGGGACCAGGGGTGACTCTACAACGTGTTTGTACGATATGGGTATCAAATTAAAGGCATAATGACGTTTTTAAAAGGGAGTTAGTTCTATATGTGGACGCCTTTTCGAGATATCGACATAAAGTGGACCAGGGGAGACTCTAGAATGTGTTTGTACGATATGGGTATCAAATGAAAGGTGTTAATGATTATTTAAAAGGGAGTGGTCCTTAGTTCTATAGGTGGACACCTTTTCGAGATATCGCCATAAAGGAGGACCAGGGGTGACTCTGTAAATGTGTTTGTACGATATGGGTATCAAATGAAAGGTGTTAATGAGTATTTTAAAAGGAGTGGGCCTTAGTTCTATAGGTGGACGCCTTTCGAGATATCGCCATAAAGAGGACCAGGGGTGACTCTATAACGTGTTTGTACGATATGAGTATCAAATGAAAAGGTGTTAATGATTATTTAAAAGGGAGTGGTGCTTAGTTCTATAGGTGGCCACCTTTTCCAGATATCGCCATAAAGGAGGACCAGGGGTGACTCTAAAACGTGTTTTTACGATATGGGTATCAAATGAAAGGTGTTAATGAGTATTTTAAAAGGGAGTGGGCCTTAGTTCTAAAGGTGCACGCCTTTACGAGATATCGAGAAAGGTGGACCAGGGGTGACTCTAGAATGTGTTTGTACGATATGGGTATCAAATGAAAGGTGTTAATGATTATTTAAAAGGGAGCGGTCCTTAGTTCTATAGGTGGACACCTTTTCGAGATAACGCCATAAAGGAGGACCAGGGGTGACTCTGTAACGTGTTTGTACGATATGGGTATCAAATGAAAGGTGTTAATGAGTATTTTAAAAGGGAGTGGGCCTTAGTTCTAAAGGTGGACCAGGGGTGACTCTAGAATGTGTTTGTACGATATTGGTATCAAATGAAAGGTGTTAATGAGTATGTTTAAAAGGGTATGGGCCTTAGTTCTATAGTTGGTCGCCTTTTCGAGATATCAACATAAAAGTAGACCAGGGGTGACTCTAGAATGTGTTTGTACGATATGGGTATCAAATGAAAGGTGTTAATGATATTTAAAAGGGAGTGGTCCTTAGTTCTATAGGTGGACAGCCTTTTCGAGATACGCCATAAAGGAGGACCAGGGGTGACTCTGTAACGGTTTGTACGATTGGGTATCAATGAAAGGTGTTAATGGTATTTTAAAAGGGAGTGGGCCTTAGTTCTAAAGGTGGACCAGGGGTGACTCTAGAATGTGTTTGTACGATATTGGTATCAAATGAAAGGTGTTAATGAGTATGTTAAAAGGGTATGGGCCTTAGTTCTATAGTTGGTCGCCTTTTCGAGATATCAACATAAAAGTGACCAGGGGTGACTCTAGAATGTGTTTGTACGATATGGGTATCAAATGAAAGGTGTTAATGATTATTTAAAAGGGAAGCGGTCCTTAGTTCTATAGGTGGACACCTTTTCGAGATAACGCCATAAAGGAGGACCAGGGGTGACTCTGTAAACGTGTTTGTACGATATGGGTATCAAATGAAAGGTGTTAATGAGTATTTTAAAAGGGATGGGCCTTAGTTCTAAAGGTGGACCAGGGGTGACTCTAGAATGTGTTTGTACGATATGGGTATCAAATGAAAGGTGTTAATGATTATTTAAAAGGGAGTGGGTCCTTAGTTCTATAGGTGGACACCTTTTCGAGATATCGCCATAAAGGAGGACCAGGGGTGACTCTGTAACGTGTTTGTACGATATGGGTATCAAATGAAAGGTGTTAATGAGTATTTTAAAAGGGAGTGGGCCTTAGTTCTAAAGGTGGACCAGGGGTGACTCTAGAATGTGTTTGTACGATATTGGTATCAAATGAAAGGTGTTAATGAGTATTTTAAAAGGGAGTGGGCCTTAGTTCTAAAGGTGGACCAGGGGTGACTCTAGAATGTGTTTGTACGATATTGGTATCAAATGAAAGGTGTTAATGAGTATGTTAAAAGGGTATGGGCCTTAGTTCTATAGTTGGTCGCCTTTTCGAGATATCAAACATAAAAGTAGACCAGGGGTGACTCTAGAATGTGTTTGTACGATATGGGTATCAAATGAAAGGTGTTAATGATTATTTTAAAAGGGAGCGGTCCTTAGTTCTATAGGTGGACACCTTTTCGAGATACGCCATAAAGGAGGACCAGGGGTGACTCTGTAACGTGTTTGTACGATATGGGTATCAAATGAAAGGTGTTAATGAGTATTTTAAAAGGGAGTGGGCCTTAGTTCTAAAGGTGGACCAGGGGTGACTCTAGAATGTGTTTGTACGATATGGGTATCAAATGAAAGGTGTTAATGATTATTTAAAAGGGAGTGGTCCTTAGTTCTATAGGTGGACACCTTTTCGAGATATCGCCATAAGGAGGACCAGGGGTGACTCTGTAACGTGTTTGTACGATATGGGTATCAAATGAAAGGTGTTAGTGAGTATTTTAAAAGGGAGTGGGCCTTAGTTCTAAAGGTGGACCAGGGGTGACTCTAGAATGTGTTTTGTACGATATTGGTATCAAATGAAAGGTGTTAATGAGTATGTTAAAAGGGTATGGGCTTAGTTCTATAGTGGTCGCCTTTTCGAGATATCAACATAAAAGTAGACCAGGGGTGACTCTAGAATGTGTTTGTACGATATGGGTATCAAATGAAAGGTGTTAATGATTATTTAAAAGGGAGCGGTCCTTAGTTCTATAGGTGGACACCTTTTCGAGATAACGCCATAAAGGAGGACCAGGGGTGACTCTGTAACGTGTTTGTACGATATGGGTATCAAATGAAAGGTGTTAATGAGTATTTTAAAAGGGAGTGGGCCTTAGTTCTATAGGTGGACGCCTTTTCGAGATATCGCCATAAAGGTGGACCAGGGGTGAATCTAGAATGTGTTTGTACGATATGGGTATCAAACGAAAGGTGTTAATGAGTATTTTAAAAGGTAGTGGGCCTTAATTCTATAGGTGGACACGTTTCGAGATATCGTCATAAAGGTGGACCAGGGGTGACTCTAGAATGTGTTTGTAAGATATGGGTATCAAACGAAAGGTGTTAATAAGTATTTTAAAAGGGAGTGGGGCCTTAACTCTATAGGTGGACACCTTTTTCGAGATATCGCCATAAAGGTGGGCCAGGGTGTGACTCTAGAATGTGTTTGCACGATATGGGTATCAAACGAAAGGTGTTAATGAGTATTTTAAAAGGTAGTGGGCCTTAGTTCTATAGGTGGGCACGTTTTCGAGATATCGTCATAAAGGTGGACCAGGGGTGACTCTAGAATGTGTTTGTACAATATGGGTATCAAACGAAAGGTGTTAATAAGTATTTTAAAAGGGAGTGGGCCTTAATTCTATAGGTGGACGCCTTTTCGAGATATCGCCCGTAAAAGTGGACCAGGGGTGACTCTAGAATGTGTTTGTACGATATGGGTATCAAACGAAAGGTGTTAATGAGTATTTTAAAAGGTAGTGGGCCTTAGTTCTATAGGTGGTCGCCTTTTCGAGATATCGAAATAAAAGTAGTCCAGGGGTGACTCTAGAATGCGTTTGTACGATATGGGTATCAAATGAAAGGTGTTAATGATTATTAAAAGCGAGTGGGCCTTAGTTCTATAGGTGGACGCCTTTTCGAGATATCGCCATAAAGGGTGGACCAGGGGTGACTCTAGAATGTGTTTGTACGATATGGGTATCAAACGAAAGGTGTTAATGAGTATTTTAAAAGGTAGTGGGCCTTAGTTCTATAGGTGCTCGCCTTTTCGAGATATCGACATAAAGTAAACCAGGGGTGACTCTAGAATGCGTTTGTACGATATGGGTATCAAATGAAAGGTGTTAATGATTATTTAAAAGGGAGTGGGTCTTAGTTCTATAGGTGGACACCTTTTCGAGATATAGCGCAATAAAGTTGGACCAGGGATGACTCTATAACGTGTTGTACGATATGGGTATCAAATTGAAGTTACTAATGATAGCTTTAAAAGGGAGTGGCCCTTATTTGTATATGTGAAGGCGTTTTCGAGATACTGACTAAAATGCGGCCCAGGGTGACGCAGAACATTATCTGTTGGGTACCGCTAATTTATTTATATATGTAATACCACGATACTGTTCCTGCCAAGATTCCAAGGGATTTTGATTTCGCCCTGCAGAACTTTTTCATTTTTTTCTACTTAATATGGTAGGTGTGGCATCCATTTTACAAAGTTTTTTCCAAAGTTATGTTTTGCGTCAATAAGCCCATTAAATTACAATGTTTCATCCTTTTTCATATCTTATATAGAATTATGGCATTTTTAAACTTTTCGTAATTTTCGATATCGAAAAAGTGCGCGTGGTCATAGTCGGATTCCGGCCATTTTTATACCAAGATAAGGTGAG
>JARSSU010028432.1:0-10391 GCA_029619165.1 Eurosta solidaginis
AAATGATCCCGCAAAAGTCCCAAAATGACCCCGACAGGGATCCCGGACGGATCCCGTAAAACCATCCAGAAATGATGCCGGAAGAGACCCCAAATGATCCCGCAAAAGTCCCAAAATGACCCCGACAGGATCCCGGACGGATCCCGTAAACCATCCAGAAATGATGCCGGAAGAGACCCCAAATGATCCCGCAAAAGTCCCAAAATGACCCCGACAGGATCCCGGACGGATCCCGAAAACCATCCAGAAATGATGCCGGAAGAGACCCCAAATGATCCCGCAAAAGTCCCAAAATGACCCCGACAGGATCCCGGACGGATCCCGTAAACCATCCAGAAATGATGCCGGAAGAGACCCCAAATGATCCCGCAAAAGTCCCAAAATGACGCCGACGGGATCCCGGACGGATCCCGTAAACCATCCAGAAATGATGCCGGAGGAGACCCCAAATGATCCCGCAAAAGTCCCAAAATGACCCCGACAGGATCCCGGACGGATCCCGAAAACCATCCAGAAATGATGCTGGAAGAGACCCCAAATGATCCCGCAAAAGTCCCAAAATGACCCCGACAGGATCCCGGACGGATCCCGTAAACCATCCAGAAATGATGCCGGAAGAGACCCCAAATGATCCCGCAAAAGTCCCAAAATGACCGCGACAGGATCCCGGACGGATCCCGTAAACCATCCAGAAATGATGCCGGAAGAGACCCCAAATGATCCCGCAAAAGTCCCAAAATGACCCCGACAGGATCCCGGACGGATCCCGTAAACCATCCAGAAATGATGCCGGAGGAGACCCCAAATGATCCCGCAAAAGTCCCAAAATGACCCCGACAGGGATCCCGGACGGATCCCGTAAACCATCCAGAAATGATGCCGGAAGAGACCCCAAATGATCCCGCAAAAGTCCCAAAATGACCCCGACAGGATCCCGGACGGATCCCGTAAACCATCCAGAAATGATGCCGGAAGAGACCCCAAATGATCCCGCAAAAGTCCCAAAATGACCGCGACAGGATCCCGGACGGATCCCGTAAACCATCCAGAAATGATGCCGGAAGAGACCCCAAATGATCCCGCAAAAGTCCCAAAATGACCCCGACAGGATCCCGGACGGATCCCGTAAACCATCCAGAAATGATGCCGGAAGAGACCCCAAATGATCCCGCAAAAGTCCCAAAATGACCCCGACAGGATCCCGGACGGATCCCGTAAACCATCCAGAAATGATGCCGGAAGAGACCCCAAATGATCCCGCAAAAGTCCCAAAATGACCCCGACAGGATCCCGGACGGATCCCGTAAAACCATCCAGAAATGATGCCGGAAGAGACCCCAAATGATCCCGCAAAAGTCCCAAAATGACCCCGACAGGATCCCGGACGGATCCCGTAAACCATCCAGAAATGATGCCGGAAGAGACCCCAAATGATCCCGCAAAAGTCCCAAAATGACCCCGACAGGGATCCCGGACGGATCCCGTAAACCATCCAGAAATGATGCCGGAAGAGACCCCAAATGATCCCGCAAAAGTCCCAAAATGACGCCGACGGGATCCCGGACGGATCCCGTAAACCATCCAGAAATGATGCCGGAAGAGACCCCAAATGATCCCGCAAAAGTCCCAAAATGACCCCGACAGGATCCCGGACGGATCCCGTAAACCATCCAGAAATGATGCCGGAAGAGACCCCAAATGATCCCGCAAAAGTCCCAAAATGACCCCGACAGGATCCCGGACGGATCCCGTAAACCATCCAGAAATGATGCCGGAAGAGACCCCAAATGATCCCGCAAAAGTCCCAAAATGACGCCGACGGGATCCCGGACGGATCCCGTAAACCATCCAGAAATGATGCCGGAAGAGACCCCAAATGATCCCGCAAAAGTCCCAAAATGACGCCGACGGGATCCCGGACGGATCCCTAAAACCATCCAGGAATGATTACGGAAAGGACCCAAACTGACCCCGAAAAAGTCCCGTAATGATCCCGGAAACCATCAAGAATTTATCTCTCGAAGGTACGCAAATGATCCCGAAAGTACCCCGACGGGATCCCGGACGGATCCCGAAAACCATCCAGAAATGATGCCGGAAGGGTCCCCAAATGATCGCGAAATAGTCCCGAAATGATTCCGGAATAGTCCCGAAAATGTCCCAAAATAACCCCGACGGGATCCCGGACGGATCCCGAAAACTATACAGAAATGATCCCGGAAGGGTCCCAAAATGATCCCGAAATAGTCCCGAAAAAGTCCCGAAATTACCCCGGCGTAATCCCGGACCGATCCCGAAAACCATCCAGAAATGATCCCGGAGGGTCTCGATATGACCCTTACGGGATTACAAATAAGGTGAAGCTAATTATAAAACCATGTTAATAAGGCAGCAGGCGCATTGGAGCGAATAAAAAGTTACATAGAAACATACAGGTAAAGCTAATAAAAGCGTGCTAATAAAAACAATTGATGGAGGGCGGATGGCGGGAGTAGAGGAGAGGACCACTGATCGTTCCTCCAAAATTGTCTAGATCTCGTTCTGTATGTACCAGATACCAAAAACTATTGATTTAGGAGAAAATTTATATTGAGTTATAACAATTTATAGATTTTACACCAGAGGGGGAGATAAAGGGGGGTGGGCGGGCGGAGGGTGTCACTGCTTACTTTGTAAGCCCTCGACTTATTTGACCCCTTGAGTCTGTGATATTGGTGAAGGCCAGTATACGTAAAGTTATAATGTGTAAAAATTATTGAAAAATAATTTCTCGAAGGGGTCGTGGGACCCCCACCCCTCTTTCCATGTTCGAAAAAAATTTCGCTAGTAGACTACTGTCTGTGTCCCAAATTTCATCAAAATCCGTGTAGCCATTCTGGCGTGATTCAGTCGCAAAGACGAAAAAATATAATAATTAAATTATAACTGTTCCTAGGGGGCGGGGACCACGCCCCTTTTCAAAAATATATAGTTAGTAGATCCTTCTAGACTATTGGCTATATGTGTGCAAAATTTCATCCAAATCGGTCCAGCCGTTCTTGCGTGATTGAGTCACAAAGACAAACGTCTGGACAAACATCCAAACATCCAAACATCCAAACATCCAAACATCTTCACATCCAAACTTTGCCATTTATAATATACTAGCCTTTACCCGCGGCCCCGTCCGCAAGGAGAAAATGAAATATGTGGGCTATTCACGTTAGCCTGCTTATAAAGTTATCTGTTTAAAATTTTTTTTCTGTCTAATGCATTTTATTTTTGTAATTGAGTAAAAAAAAGAACTTTATGAGCTGATAACCTGATAGGATCCCAAAATGATAACGAAATTATCCAGAAAAAGCCACGAAATGACCCCGACGCTATCGCGGACGGATCCCGAAAACCATCCAGAAACGCCCCGGAAGTGTTTCCAAAAGTTCCCGAAGTAGTCCCAAAAAAACCCGAAATGACAACGACACGATTCTAGACTTATCCAGATAACCACACAGAAATGATGCCTGAAGGGTACCAAATTGATCCCGAAATAGTCCCGAAAAAGTTCCGAAATTACCCTGACGGGCTCCCGGACGGATCTCAGAAACCATCCAGAAAATATCCAGGAAGGGTCCCTAAATTATCCCGACTAACTCCAGAAAAAGTTCCGAAATGGCTCCGAGGGGATCCACGATGGATCGCGAAAACCATACAGAAATGATTCCGGAAGGATTCCAAAATGATCCCGAAATAGTCCGGAAATGACCCGACTGGGATCCCGACAGGATCCCGAAAACTATCCAGAAATGATGCCGGAAATGTCCTCAAATGATCACCAAATAGTTCCCGAAATGACCCTGACGGGATCCCGAACGGATCCCGAAAACTATCCAGAAATGATGCCGAAAGGGCCCCAAATGATCCCGTATTAGTCGAGAAAAAGTCCCGAAATGACCCCGACGGGATCCCGGACGAATCCCGAAAACCATCCAGAAATGATGCCGGAAGGGACCCCAAATGATCCCGAAAAGTCCCGCAATAATCCGACGGGATCCTGACGGATACCGAAAACCATCCAGAAGTGATGCCGGAAAGGTCCTCAAATGATCACCTAATAGTCCCAAAATGACCCTGACGGGATCCCGGACGGATCCCGAAAACCATCCAGAAATGATCTGGGAAGGTCCCAAATGATCCCGAAATAGTCTCGAAAAGTCCCGAAATACCCTGACGGGTCCCGGACGAATCCTGAAAGCCATCCTAAATGATCCCGAAAAAGTCCCGAAATGACCCTGACGGGATCCCGGACGGATCCCGAAAACTATCCAGAAATGATGCCGGAAGGTACCCCAAATGATCCCGCAAATAAGTCCCGAAATGACCCGACGGATCCCGGACGGATCCCGAAAACTATCCAGAAATGATGCCGGAAAGGTCCCCAAATGATCCCGCAATAGTCCCGAAATGACCCGACGGGATCCCGGACGGATCCCGAAAACCATCCAGAAATGATGCCGGAAGAGACCCCCAAATGATCCCGAAAAAGTCCCAAATGACCCCGACGGGATCCCGGACGGATCCCGAAAACCATCCAGAAATGATGCCGGAAGAGACCCCAAATGATCCCGAAAAAGTCCCCAAATGACCCCGACGGGATCCCGGACGGATCCCGAAAACCATCCAGAAATGATGCCGGAAGAGCCCCAAATGATCCCGCAAAAAGTCCCAAAATGACCCCGATCAGGGATCCCGGACGGATCCCGAAAACCATCCAGAAATGATGCCGGAAGGACCCCAAATGATCCCGAAATAGTCCGAAATGACCCCGACGGATCCCGACGGATCCCGCAAAACATCCAGAAATGATGCCGGAAGGGTACCCCAAAATGATCCCGAAAAGTCCCAAAATGACCCGACAGGGATCCCGGACGGATCCCGAAACCATCCAGAAATGATCCGGAAGAGTCCCCAAATGATCCCGCAAAAGTCCCGAAATGACCCCTGACGGATCCCGGCAAACCATCCAGAAATGATGCCGGAAGGGTCCCCAAATGATCCCGAAATCGAAAAAGTCCCGAAAGATCCCCAGAGGATCCCCAAATGATCCCGTATAGCCCCAAAAAGTCCCAAAATGACCCCGACGGGATCCCGGACGGATCCCGAAAACCATCCAGAAATGATGCCGGAAGAGTCCCCAAATGATCCCGCAAAAGTCCCGAAATGACCCCGACGGGATCCCGGACGGATCCCGAAAACCATCCAGAAATGATGCCGAAGAGACCCCAAATGATCCCGCAAAAGTCCCGAAAATGACCCCGACAGGATCCCGGACGGATCCCGAAAACCATCCAGAAATGATGCCGGAAGAGACCCCAAATGATCCCGCAAAAGTCCCAAAATGACCCCGACAGGGATCCCGGACGGATCCCGAAAACCATCCAGAAATGATGCCGGAAGAGACCCCAAATGATCCCGCAAAAGTCCCAAAATGACCCCGACAGGGATCCCGGACGGATCCCGTAAAACCATCCAGAAATGATGCCGGAAGAGACCCCAAATGATCCCGCAAAAGTCCCAAAATGACCCCGACAGGATCCCGGACGGATCCCGAAAACCATCCAGAAATGATGCCGGAAGAGACCCCAAATGATCCCGCAAAAGTCCCAAAATGACCCCGACAGGATCCCGGACGGATCCCGTAAAACCATCCAGAAATGATGCCGGAAGAGACCCCAAATGATCCCGCAAAAGTCCCAAAATGACCCCGACAGGATCCCGGACGGATCCCGAAAACCATCCAGAAATGATGCCGGAAGAGACCCCAAATGATCCCGCAAAAGTCCCAAAATGACCCCGACAGGGATCCCGGACGGATCCCGTAAACCATCCAGAAATGATGCCGGAAGAGACCCCAAATGATCCCGCAAAAGTCCCAAAATGACCCCGACAGGGATCCCGGACGGATCCCGAAAACCATCCAGAAATGATGCCGGAAGAGACCCCAAATGATCCCGCAAAAGTCCCAAAATGACCCCGACAGGATCCCGGACGGATCCCGAAAACCATCCAGAAATGATGCCGGAAGAGACCCCAAATGATCCCGCAAAAGTCCCAAAATGACCCCGACAGGATCCCGGACGGATCCCGTAAACCATCCAGAAATGATGCCGGAAGAGACCCCAAATGATCCCGCAAAAGTCCCAAAATGACCCCGACAGGATCCCGGACGGATCCCGAAAACCATCCAGAAATGATGCCGGAGAGACCCCAAATGATCCCGCAAAAGTCCCAAAATGACCCCGACAGGATCCCGGACGGATCCCGTAAACCATCCAGAAATGATGCCGGAAGAGACCCCAAATGATCCCGCAAAAGTCCCAAAATGACCCCGACAGGATCCCGGACGGATCCCGTAAACCATCCAGAAATGATGCCGGAAGAGACCCCAAATGATCCCGCAAAAGTCCCAAAATGACCCCGACAGGATCCCGGACGGATCCCGTAAAACCATCCAGAAATGATGCCGGAAGAGACCCCAAATGATCCCGCAAAAGTCCCAAAATGACCCCGACAGGATCCCGGACGGATCCCGTAAACCATCCAGAAATGATGCCGGAAGAGACCCCAAATGATCCCGCAAAAGTCCCAAAATGACCCCGACAGGATCCCGGACGGATCCCGTAAACCATCCAGAAATGATGCCGGAAGAGACCCCAAATGATCCCGCAAAAGTCCCAAAATGACCCCGACAGGATCCCGGACGGATCCCGTAAAACCATCCAGAAATGATGCCGGAAGAGACCCCAAATGATCCCGCAAAAGTCCCAAAATGACCCCGACAGGATCCCGGACGGATCCCGTAAAACCATCCAGAAATGATGCCGGAAGAGACCCCAAATGATCCCGCAAAAGTCCCAAAATGACCCGACAGGATCCCGGACGGATCCCGTAAAACCATCCAGAAATGATGCCGGAAGAGACCCCAAATGATCCCGCAAAAGTCCCAAAATGACCCCGACAGGATCCCGGACGGATCCCGTAAAACCATCCAGAAATGATGCCGGAAGAGACCCCAAATGATCCCGCAAAAGTCCCAAAATGACCCCGACAGGATCCCGGACGGATCCCGTAAAACCATCCAGAAATGATGCCGGAAGAGACCCCAAATGATCCCGCAAAAGTCCCAAAATGACCCCGACAGGATCCCGGACGGATCCCGTAAACCATCCAGAAATGATGCCGGAAGAGACCCCAAATGATCCCGCAAAAGTCCCAAAATGACCCCGACAGGATCCCGGACGGATCCCGTAAACCATCCAGAAATGATGCCGGAAGAGACCCCAAATGATCCCGCAAAAGTCCCAAAATGACCCCGACAGGATCCCGGACGGATCCCGTAAACCATCCAGAAATGATGCCGGAAGAGACCCCAAATGATCCCGCAAAAGTCCCAAAATGACCCCGACAGGATCCCGGACGGATCCCGTAAACCATCCAGAAATGATGCCGGAAGAGACCCCAAATGATCCCGCAAAAGTCCCAAAATGACCCCGACAGGGATCCCGGACGGATCCCGTAAACCATCCAGAAATGATGCCGGAAGAGACCCCAAATGATCCCGCAAAAGTCCCAAAATGACCCCGACAGGATCCCGGACGGATCCCGTAAACCATCCAGAAATGATGCCGGAAGAGACCCCAAATGATCCCGCAAAAGTCCCAAAATGACCCCGACAGGATCCCGGACGGATCCCGTAAACCATCCAGAAATGATGCCGGAAGAGACCCCAAATGATCCCGCAAAAGTCCCAAAATGACCCCGACAGGATCCCGGACGGATCCCGTAAACCATCCAGAAATGATGCCGGAAGAGACCCCAAATGATCCCGCAAAAGTCCCAAAATGACCCCGACAGGATCCCGGACGGATCCCGTAAAACCATCCAGAAATGATGCCGGAAGAGACCCCAAATGATCCCGCAAAAGTCCCAAAATGACCCCGACAGGGATCCCGGACGGATCCCGTAAACCATCCAGAAATGATGCCGGAAGAGACCCCAAATGATCCCGCAAAAGTCCCAAAATGACCCCGACAGGATCCCGGACGGATCCCGTAAACCATCCAGAAATGATGCCGGAAGAGACCCCAAATGATCCCGCAAAAGTCCCAAAATGACCCCGACAGGATCCCGGACGGATCCCGTAAACCATCCAGAAATGATGCCGGAAGAGACCCCAAATGATCCCGCAAAAGTCCCAAAATGACCCCGACAGGATCCCGGACGGATCCCGTAAAACCATCCAGAAATGATGCCGGAAGAGACCCCAAATGATCCCGCAAAAGTCCCAAAATGACCCCGACAGGATCCCGGACGGATCCCGTAAAACCATCCAGAAATGATGCCGGAAGAGACCCCAAATGATCCCGCAAAAGTCCCAAAATGACCCCGACAGGATCCCGGACGGATCCCGTAAACCATCCAGAAATGATGCCGGAAGAGACCCCAAATGATCCCGCAAAAGTCCCAAAATGACCCCGACAGGATCCCGGACGGATCCCGTAAACCATCCAGAAATGATGCCGGAAGAGACCCCAAATGATCCCGCAAAAGTCCCAAAATGACCCCGACAGGATCCCGGACGGATCCCGTAAACCATCCAGAAATGATGCCGGAAGAGACCCCAAATGATCCCGCAAAAGTCCCAAAATGACCCCGACAGGATCCCGGACGGATCCCGTAAACCATCCAGAAATGATGCCGGAAGAGACCCCAAATGATCCCGCAAAAGTCCCAAAATGACCCCGACAGGATCCCGGACGGATCCCGTAAACCATCCAGAAATGATGCCGGAAGAGACCCCAAATGATCCCGCAAAAGTCCCAAAATGACCCCGACAGGATCCCGGACGGATCCCGTAAACCATCCAGAAATGATGCCGGAAGAGACCCCAAATGATCCCGCAAAAGTCCCAAAATGACCCCGACAGGATCCCGGACGGATCCCGTAAAACCATCCAGAAATGATGCCGGAAGAGACCCCAAATGATCCCGCAAAAGTCCCAAAATGACCCCGACGGGATCCCGGACGGATCCCGTAAAACCATCCAGAAATGATGCCGGAAGAGACCCCAAATGATCCCGCAAAAGTCCCAAAATGACCCCGACGGGATCCCGGACGGATCCCGTAAAACCATCCAGAAATGATGCCGGAAAGGACCCCAAACTGACCCCGAAAAAGTCCCGTAATGATCCCGGAAACCATCAAGAATTATCTCTCGAAGGTACGCAAATGATCCCGAAAGTACCCCGACGGGATCCCGGACGGATCCCGAAAACCATCCAGAAATGATGCCGGAAGGGTCCCCAAATGATCGCGAAATAGTCCCGAAATGATTCCGGAATAGTCCCGAAAATGTCCCAAAATAACCCCGACGGGATCCCGGACGGATCCCGAAAACTATACAGAAATGATCCCGGAAGGGTCCCAAAATGATCCCGAAATAGTCCCGAAAAAGTCCCGAAATTACCCCGGCGTAATCCCGGACCGATCCCGAAAACCATCCAGAAATGATCCCGGAGGGTCTCGATATGACCCTTACGGGATTACAAATAAGGTGAAGCTAATTATAAAACCATGTTAATAAGGCAGCAGGCGCATTGGAGCGAATAAAAAGTTACATAGAAACATACAGGTAAAGCTAATAAAAGCGTGCTAATAAAAACAATTGATGGAGGGCGGATGGCGGGAGTAGAGGAGAGGACCACTGATCGTTCCTCCAAAATTGTCTAGATCTCGTTCTGTATGTACCAGATACCAAAAACTATTGATTTAGGAGAAAATTTATATTGAGTTATAACAATTTATAGATTTTACACCAGAGGGGGAGATAAAGGGGGGTGGGCGGGCGGAGGGTGTCACTGCTTACTTTGTAAGCCCTCGACTTATTTGACCCCTTGAGTCTGTGATATTGGTGAAGGCCAGTATACGTAAAGTTATAATGTGTAAAAATTATTGAAAAATAATTTCTCGAAGGGGTCGTGGGACCCCCACCCCTCTTTCCATGTTCGAAAAAAATTTCGCTAGTAGACTACTGTCTGTGTCCCAAATTTCATCAAAATCCGTGTAGCCATTCTGGCGTGATTCAGTCGCAAAGACGAAAAAATATAATAATTAAATTATAACTGTTCCTAGGGGGCGGGGACCACGCCCCTTTTCAAAAATATATAGTTAGTAGATCCTTCTAGACTATTGGCTATATGTGTGCAAAATTTCATCCAAATCGGTCCAGCCGTTCTTGCGTGATTGAGTCACAAAGACAAACGTCTGGACAAACATCCAAACATCCAAACATCCAAACATCTTCACATCCAAACTTTCCCATTTATAATATATATTAGATTAGATATTAGATTAGA
>JARSSU010028433.1:0-29812 GCA_029619165.1 Eurosta solidaginis
CCCCTAAAACAGTACACAACACACGTGTGTCATAAAAAAACGGCTTTTTTATCCTTTTTGCTTTTTTGTTGGCCACGTTTTCTTTTCTGCAAAAAACCCACAAACCTCATACAGCCAAAAGGGGACCTCTAACTGGGATGAAGAATCATTTGAATTATTGCAAGATAATATTCAGTTATTAAGGAATTCCAAAATTAATTGGTGGTACAGCGTAGTTTTCTTTTCGAAAGGGGGAAGGGCGGGTGGAGCCATACTCACCGCTCATACGACTTCTTTTTTGTCGACGCCGTCGATGATTCCGAGCCATGCGTCAGAATAGATATGATGAGCGAGAGAGAACTTTACTTTTCAATTGCCTACTCAGCCTATAGAGCACTGGTTTGCAAGTGTTATTTTCAGTTTCATTTTTTTATTGTCATCGTTTTTGCTGCTAATGATGCATCACAGATAGACAAACTTCTTTGCAGTCCAGATTTGTATTTGTCATCAGTGACGTGACTGCCAAGTTGGGAATGCGCCCTGCACTTATTATATAACACCAAGTATTTGCCTTTTCCTCGTTTGCCACAAAGCCCGTTTCTCTATCCAATTGTGGATCGAAGAGATACCTTCCAATCCTTTCTGAGCTGCTAGAGTTGTTCAAGTCATTGGCAAAGCTGTACCAGCTTTGCAGGAAACTTAAACTCAGATATAGCATGTACAATAACTCCTTTTCGTGATATCAAAGGCTGCTTTAAAGTTAACAAAGATGATGAGTGTTGATTCTAAGTATTATCATGAGTCTTTGATTACAAATTTACCTAGTCTGAAGTTACTCTGATGAAATTCTATAAGTTCTTTGAGCTTGGGCTTAAGTCTTTTAGTCAGTACGCTATACAGAACCTTATATGCAATATTAAGCAGGCTGATTGCGAGGTAATTAGCGCGGATTTCGGGATTCTCTTGTTAATAGGGGCAGAGTATAATTAAGTTCAAATGGAAACATTTGTTCGTCCGACCATATTTTGCTCTTTCAATAATTGGACTTGCGAGTCTTTCCAGTACTTATATACTGTGCAACACTAACAGATATGATTATTTATTTATTACTGCACTTCAGACATTTTAAGTGTTTAATCTTTTCGGAATTAAAAAAACACCATAATTTCCATGAAATGATAATGGGATACTTCGTTTCGTTATAAGTATAGAGTTTAGTATATCATTTGAGATAATAAATAAAAATAAACAAATAAAATACCTAAAGTCACATGTTCTATGGTGTCTTTTAATTTTGATAGTAGGGAAGTTTGGTTACGATGTGCCATTCTTATTTGGTTTAAAAGTATCTTCTAAAATTTACTCATTGAATGACTACGCGATAGAGCTCTCAGCTGAGTATATATGTTTGTTACACCCTGACCTAGACACCTTGCCGTCTTTTATTATAACTTTCAACAATTGAGTGCCTAAAATGCTCTAGCTGTGCTACATAGATAAGAATAAATTACTGTGGTATACATTTTGAATATACGTTTACCGCTTAAACTTTATATGGCTACTTGCGTTATACAGAAGAGTAGATTCTGAACTTGCTGCGCAGAAAATTAGTACTCCTAATTCAATACGCAATATACTCAGATGCAACTTAGATCTGTGTCTATGTTTCACCTCTATGTAGTACCGCTACAAGAGATGTGTGTCCACTTCTTCATACGCAACCGATTCAGTCTATTGCTTATACACTATGGCCGTGAAGAGAGGGTTTTCTGTTTCCGCTTTTCGTTGACAACATGTCTGTAGTTTAGCTACCGCTAGATGGATTTCCTAAGCAGCTTACTTATGAGGATAGCGTTTTTTATACGCAACGTGGATGGATGTACGTGTAAAAAGAACACGGCTATTATAAACGAAAATTTGAGAGGCGCTCTCTCGCAACATATTTTGTTTTGTAAATTAATGTATATCCTCTCTGATCATTTTTGCACTACTATCCTTCAAAATATTATATCTTGACCCTTGGCAAAATAAAATTTGCATGGCCAATATTAATTTAGACCTTAATAGACTGAATGTATCCTGAGTGTTACCAGAATTTGTTGACGAACCAAACGAAACCCCCAACAAGACATCCAGGACTTATGTTATAGAATACTCCTTTCTCTTGGTAATACGAGAACTTATCTAGGACTTAGCTTTACTGCTAGCCTCCGAGTCTAGCAATCTGCCGCCTTTGGTAGCTGAAGCCTTGACCTCATGAGCGCAGAATACGAATACAAAATGTGCTCAAGCGATTCTTCCTGCAGCTCAATTTCCTTCATCTACTGTTACTGACGTGGCCTAACTTATAAGCATGTGAAGCCAGAAGTCAGTAGTTTGTTCATCCTGAGCCTTAAGTGTTCTCTCTTAGAGATATGAACAGCATTATGAGCCTAACGTATAGGATTGCACATGATCCAAGAATTGTTCAGCCCCACGCCTTCTTCGCCTTTTGATTTCTTCCAATGGATCGGGTTCTCTTCCGCAGATTCATTAATTGGTGCACCCTCTTTTTCCAACTCATCGACCCATTCGATACCTTCTATTCCTTTATGAACTTAAACCCGTTATAGATATATGGTCCGGCTTGACGAGTCTCTCCAATGCTGCATTCCTGCACATCTTTTTATGAAGAAATGTGTGTGTGGTTATTGCCTTGATCGCATATAAATATTTATGCCACTACAGCTTAAGCACGCTCCCTCCGAATTTCTGCTGCTTTCTTCACGGCTATAATTTTCGTCTGAAAGACAGTACAGTAATTTAGTGGCCTGAAGGATATACTTAGTTCTCGATCAGACCCAGACCCGTTCCGTTAATTTAGAACAATAGCTATACACGCGCATGGTATGTTCTGCCATATACGCACCCTTGCGCCAAGCCCTCTATCTCTATTGTAGCTCCAAGAACTATTTCAAAGTTCAGGCACGGGACCATGTAGTCCATTCGCCCTACATTTAATGAAGCTATCTCGCTATTAGTGATGACGATACAGCGATTTTGAGCAATCAGTGAAAATAGATATGACGATTTTTGAATCGCGGCTATTTTTTATAGCTATAGAGATCGCTTTAATTTATTTTTAATAAGCGAATCTGCAATTTGTATACTTGGATATAAAAATGAATGTTTAAGTTCGTTTACCGGAGTAGATTTAATGTTATACATTAATTTAATTTAGTATACAGAATTCATGAACCAAAATTGGAATAAGGAGAAAAAAATGTGTACCTTTTATTGTAAACTGATGTAATGTGAAATTCTAATTTTCTGAGATATTATGATATATATTACTAGCAGACCCGCAGACGTTGTTCTGCCCTAAATTTGGCCTATCTGCATATATTTTAATAAGCTTTTTCCGTCTAAACCTCTGCCCTATCCTCTACACTGTTTTCTAATATTTTTATTCACTCCTCCCTCCGTCTTTTTCGCTTCATCTCCATCTTCGTCTCATTCTATCTCTTTGTCAGTCTCTTTCTCTCTTTTACTCTTCTCTCAAGTTTCCTCCTTCTCTTCATCTCTTATTGCCGTCCCAGAGAGTGTATGTATTTTTGTTCCAGTCCCACTCGGAGTCTCAGTCCCATTCCCACTCCGACTCAGTCTCAGTCCCAGTCCTTGTCCTACCCCAGTCCCAGTCCGTCTCTGGTATACTTCCCGGAAAAAAGAATCGTAAATACTAATATATGCCAAATTTTTATACGAAATTTCAGGCAAATCGAATAGGACGTATGTAAATAGGTATGTGGGTCTTATTAATTATTGTCTTTATTTCGGCTTCCCATAGCATATTTATCAGCTTTGCCAGTTGATGCGACTAAATCGAATATCACAATGACTTTAGAGCTCTCATCAACAGCTTTCATTTGATATCCATAATACACACACATTCTAGGGGTACTCCTGGTCCATGTTTTGGACTATTTCTCGAGACCCGAGTCACTCAGCGTTGTAAAATTTACTCTGTATTATAGCACACATCAACAGCTTCAGTTTGATACCCATACATTAAAACACATTCTAGGTGTATCAGGGTCCACGTTTTGGGCTATATCTCGAGACCCTAGCCTTCCTGTTGTATGAAAATTATCCTGTACTATAGCACTCATCAACAACTTTCATTTGATATCCATATTGTATAAACACATTCTAGGGGTACCCTTTTCCACGTTTTGGGCTATATCTCGAGACCTTAGCCTCCCAGTTGTATAAGAATTATCCTGTACTATAGCACTCATCAGCAGCTTTCATTTGATGTCCATATTGTATAAACACATTCTAAGGTACCCGGTCCACGTTATTTGTTGGCTATATCTCGAGATATATTGTATAAACACATTCTAGGGGTACTCGGTCCACGTTTTGGGCTATATCTCGAGTCCCTAGCCTCCAGTTATATGAAATTATCCTGTACTATAACACACTCATCAACAGTTTTCATTTGTTATCCCATATTGTATAAACACATTCTAGCGGTACCCTTTTCACGTTTTTGGGCTATATCTCGAGACCCTAACCTCCCAGTTGTATGAAAATTATCCTGTACTATAGCACCCCATCAACAGCTTTCATTTGATATCCATATTGTATAAACACATTCTAGGGGTACCCGGGTCCACGTTTTGGGCTATATCTCGAGACCCTAGCCTCCCAGTTGTATGAAATTATCCTGTACTATAGCACTCATCAACAGTTTTCATTTGATATCCATATTGTATAAACACGTTCTAGGGGTACCCGTGTCCACGTTTTGGGCTATATCTCGAGACCCTAGTCTCACGGCTGTATGGAAATTATCCTGTACTATAGCACTCATCAACAGCTTTCATTTGATATCCATATGGTACAAACACATTCTAGGGGTACCCGGGTCCACGTTTTGGCTATATCTCGAGACCCTAGCCTCCCAGTTGTATGAAAATTATCCTGTACTATAGCACTCATCAACAGCTTTAATTTTATATCCATATTGTATAATCACATTCTAGGGGTACCCGGGTCCACGTTTTGGGCCTATATCTCGAGACCTTAGTCACCCAGGGGCATGAAAATTATCCTTTACTATAGCACTCATCAACAGCTTTCATTTGATATCCATATTGTATAAACACATTCTAGGGGTACCCGTGTCCACGTTTTGATCTCAAGACCCTAGGCACATAGTGAAAAAAAAGGTAGACGTTGGCCGATTCTTAGACCTACCCAATATGCTCACAAAAGTTTCATGAGATACGGTTGAGCCGTTTCGGAGGAGTTCAGCCTCTAAAACCGTGACAGAAGAATTTTATATATTAGATTAACTAGTTGACGACAATATGTTCAGTTTCGTATTACACTCAATGAGATGAAACTATCTGAAATAGATGTCTACGAATCTTTGCTTTATAAATTTTGCTAATTGAAAATGCTTTGGTTTTTAAATCTAAGATGAATCAATCCGAAATAAATCTGCATATGTAACACCATAAAAACATGAACTATTTACTATTATTTTTATACTACACCGATGTATTCAGAAATACTCCATATGAATTTATTCTGAAAGATGTATTTGGCTGCATAATCTTTTATAGTAAAGTGAATTCATTTTTAATGAAAAATTCAGAAGAAAAATATAGCAAATTCTTCAAAATATTATACAAATATTTTTTAACGAGAAAATTAACCACCCAAATTGACTTACCACTGTCAGTGCCCTAGATATAATATAATATAGAGGTTTACGCCGATCACTTTATCGGCGGCGGAGGCGTGTGCGGCGCGCCGGTGTACGCCGGTGTTCTTACTTTAAAAAGCTTGATTTTTCTATTTAAAAAAATAGTATTTGAGAAAAGTTTTGTTTGTATGTATTTAAGGAAATCAACGTGTTGGCCATTTCGGAAAGATCCGGGGTTTATGCCTCAAGATCTCGCAGACCGTTCAAAAATGTTCAGAAGTATGTGTGGAGAGATTATCGCTAGTTCACTTACTCCAGAGAGGCTTCGAACCCTAACCCCGATCTTTGGAATTGGTACTGCTGCGTATGCTGAAAAGAAATAGAAATACATTAAATAGCCACAATTTTGTCTGCATATCTCGTGCAAAGCGTAGTTTCACCTAGGGGGGTTGACTCCTAATAATCGCCGCGAACACAATTTCTTTAAATCATTTGTGGCTCTTTGGCGGTCACGCACAAGGGCGACTTACGGTTGCTATTAATATTCATGACTCTCGTGGCTCAGGGCGCCTCCAGTTTTTTCGGCTCTTTTTAAGGGGCTACAATTCCCGATGTGCGAACAGTAGCAATCCAGACCACCAGCCGCTACCACACCTCCTGACCATCACACCATATGCCAGCACAGAAGCTATAGGACTGCGTCTTCGAACTCATACCTTCGCCGACGTCATTTTCCTAGAAGCTCTAGGTGTAGCCCAAATACTTTCTAACGGATGCTTTTGTCGCGATATGGTACCGATCTACACCAGAGAAATACCTTGAAACGTTAGGGAGTGAATATTCGTCCAAGGATGCCGCCTTCGAAATCATAAGCAAACTAAGTGGATGCCACTGCGTAATGGGTGAAAATCGTATAATCCTCGGCGCATCTACACTATTAAAATTTTACAAGGACCTTGGACAAAAATTTTAAAATGTAGACCCAAGTTTGCACACGTTTGTGTTCACATCATTGATTTCAATAGTCTTCGTTAAATCAAAACGATATTTTAGAATGAAAGTCGACCGATTTTAAGTTGAAAGATGTTAACTGCTGTTTTCCGGCCTTATGATAGAAGAGCTCATTATGGATGACCGCGTAGCTTCAGTTTTCAGACTAGTTGGACTGTCCACTACGTTAGGGTAGTAGCACATATGGTTATTAGTTCGACTGTCTTGGGAAAGCTTTTGCTCCACCACTTTGGGTGTTCTTGCGAAGGACAAAGCCTTATCTGGTAAATATGTATATGTGCCTACGTATTCACATTTGTAAAAGGAGCCGTAACGTGTAGGTGATATTTAAGCAATTAGTTTCTTATAACTGGCAGTGATGCGCATCCGTTGATACCACTTTCGACCATATCCGACAAATTTTGGACATGAACAATAAATGGCCTAAATATTCTTAAACGAGTAGAAAATATAGTAACGCGCCGGACGCCGCCGCCGCCGCCGCCGCGCCGATATTTTTGACATTCGGGCGGCGGCGTGCGAAAAACGACCAAAATCGGTGGTGGCGTTTATCGGCGGCGTATATCTCTAATATAATATGACAAAACTTGAATTGCATTCTCCCCAAAAACTTAAATGTTGAGTTACATCTGTTAACAATTAAACGTGATATATATATTTCTATAATTATATTATTTTTCCATCAAAAACACAAATTTTATAAAACTGCTAACTTAGGAATTACACAGGCGACCAATCTTAAATTTTGTTTTGACAACTATTAGTTTTTATAAAGAAATTGCGGAAATAATTTAGCTGAAACCCAGTGAAAGTTATAAATACTTAAATATAAAATCGCCGCTATCACTATTAGTATTAGAATTTCATGCTGAAGGAAAATCGCCAATCACTGAAATATTTGGATAGCAATAGCTATCACTATTGCGCGATTTTTCATTCGCGTTGATGCAATGCAGCGCTCAAGTCGCTACTGAGGCAGTTGCTAGCAGTGTATTCTCAGTTATAAGGTCTGCTGGCGGGATATGCAGAATTGCATGTCCCCCAAACTCGGACCCCATAGTAAAGTATTAGCTTGATAATTGTTTTAATAGCTAACGAGAGAGTTTGGGAGAAAGGCCCGGCGTGCATCTTAGCATCCTCTGGCATACATACGTTGCCTCGGAGATTTTAGTCGCTCTTTCTTCCACATGAAGTTTCTACAACAACTTACTCTCTAACATAATTCCTAAATATTTTGTGATGTTCTTTTATTGTAAAGTTACTATTCCAAGTTTAAGCTTATATTTTCTAGTAAATATAACTACATCGGTTTCATGCGCATTGGCGGTTCTTCCGACTCCAGATGCTTATGATGACTGAACGTCAACTGCATACGCTGTGACTTTGAGTGGTCCTCTTTCGAACTGCCTATGCACCGATACTCTGTAAACGGATTTTGTGGCCTCTCATAAACCCCAATGAGGCGTGATCATTCTGCAGCTGAATATGTAGCCGGTCAAATTTGTTAAGGACGGATGAACTTCAATCGAGTTTAGACTATCCGTGATTAGTTACTGCGGGACATTATTGAAAGCTCCTAATACCTAGGGCAGTGTCTTGCTTTTTGGTGTAAAGATATTGTGCTGAAGAAATTAATATTCAAGTTGTTGCACGCCTTCAACTCCTCTACGGTGGAAACCTGTGGTGTAACATAAGATTTATTTGATACTGATTATATTTTTCACAAGTTGACATATTGTTAAGTGCTATTCGATAAAAAAAAGGATTGCATAATGTTTGAATTGGTTGTACTTCATTTGGTAAAAATGCGATTTCTTAGCATTGTACAGCACAGTCCTATAAAGCAGTAGTTTCTTTAAATTTTTTTGGAATGGATTATTAAATAGCGAAAATATGTATTAATAAATTTCAATTTCATGTAGTTATCATAATCATTAAATGATGCTTACGTTTTATGCTAAATTTAGTTTTAGTCCTGTACCTTGAAGCCTGTTTACAAAGAAATTTTCGAGTCATGTAGGTGAGTCATGTGTTAAGAATGGCTGAACTTTGAATTCTACTGTCAAAGTCAAAGTCGGAGGCGAAGCATTTTATGTATATGAGCTTTTATACTCTCTGCGGAATGAAGTTGAAGTCGTCAAATTAGTAGATACTTCTCTAGTAAATACTCTCAGATGATTGCTCTTTTAAGTGACGGTTGCTCTCAATTAAATTGAATATGTATATTCATGCAAATACGTACATACCTACTTATTCTTAAACATTTGTGGTTGCAATTTTTTTGTGTGTTTACCTTACATTCATCGATATATGCTAGGTCAAGTCCGGCAATCATTCAGATAGCATATAATGTGTATACGTATCTACGTTTACCTTATGAAGAGAAACGAGTAAGAAGCGAGTAAGAATGACAATACGCCGGCAATTATTACGACCGGTTCAAAAATGGTTCGGTGAGAGTGGTAAACTAAATTAAATACAGTGTCATGCTTATGGAAATTAAGCGAAATTTTTTAGGTGCGTTAAGAAAAAAATAAATTAATAACAATCTTTGGGTAGATTTATTTGCATACTGTTACCGAGAGAACGACAGGTTTCAAAAAAATTACACAGAAATCGTTACTTTGTTTAAGGTTTTCTCATGACAGTAAGTAATTTTAAATTAAAATCCGACCTGACCAATTTTGAAAATGAGACCGGACGGTTTCACGAAAATAAAGCCTTCTCGTCTTGCCAGACGCCACAATCTATCGTAGGGTTAAGCTTACTTACTTATTAATTGCCGCTCAACCGATTAAACGGTTATGACCGTCTAAAAAGACGCGCTAATAATTTCATCCGGTCTTTTCAGCGGAGTAGGGCGCCTCTTTCTCTGCTTCCTTAGACGGGTTCCGATGAAAATGCTGTCTTAGCCGGAGCATCATCTTCAATTCACATAACATGGGCCTAGCCAGATTGACCGCTTCATTTTAATTCGCTAGACTATGTTGATGGCTGCGTTATGTTCGTACAGCTCATCATTTAATCTTTTTCAATACTCGCCGTAAACAACGCGTAGAGGTCAATAAATATTTTGGAGAAATTTTATATCGAACACCCCCAGAGCCGCCTCATCTGATATGGTCCATTGCTTATTCACCATATAGTCAGGACGGTTAAGATAAGTGACTTGTACAGCATGATTTTCGTTTGCCGTTTACTATTTACGAATTGATGGCTGCCAACAGTGCGTGGTTGCCAAAGCGAAAATGCACTGAATTCTTCTGTGATATAAGTAAGTACATCAATTTGTCCTCATTCACCGTCAAACCCATCTTTTCCGCCTATTTTTCCAGTTTGGAGTAAGCTAACTTACAGCAGTTTGAACTATTTTCTCCAGCATTAAATTAAAAGAATCTAACGATAGGAGGTTAGCCTTCCTGAAACCTCGACAGGGTCAAAGGGTTCGAAGAGGTCCTTCCCAATTCTGACAGAGCTGATGTTCTTGCTCAATATTGCAAAGCCGTGCAAGTTTTGGGGAGAAACCAAATTCAGGCATACTGCCATATATGAAGTATTTTTTCACGATCTTTTTTCTAAAGTTTGGCGAATTGTGAAAATTTGTTCTATGATATTTTATCAGGTATAATGCCTCACTGATAAGATCCAATCAGCTGATTCACAGTGGGCTTCTATTTTTCGCACGATACGCTTGACAGGACTTTATATGCGAAGAAGTCTAGTAACACGATAATTGGTGCAAGTTGCAGGATTCTCCTTCTTGTGCGATATTAAAAATGCTGATTCCGCGATAGTTGGCAAAGAACACTTATACAATCGTCAGGCATGCACTCGTCCGACCATTTTGTAAACAGCTGATGCATGCGCTTACCAACTTCTCGCCGCAATATTTGACAAGCTCCGAAGGCAATTCATCAGCGCCAGAGGCCCGACGTTGCTTATCTAGCTATTGCTATTCTGGCTTCATCATAATCGGGTAGTGGAACATTAATTCCATCATCATCGGTTGCGCGATCGGACTCATCATCTCTGTGCGGTACTTCACTGTCTCCATTTTCGCCATTTAGTAGGGCAGGGAAGTACCCTCTCCATAATCTTAGTACTATCTGGACATCGGTTACAAGGTTATAATTTTTGTTCCACTGGGAGTTGTTCCTGAGACTTAAAACATTCCGCCTGGTGGCCAGCAGCTCAAGAAGCTTTAAGCTTAAGTAACATTTAATTTTTATTTTTATATACTTTAGAGATAAAACTTCTTTGAAGAAGATCCTGGGCTCAAGCCCCGGACAAAGTAGCAACGAAAATTTATAAAAAAAACTTTTCTAAGCGCAGTGAAAATTCATCGGCCTTGCAGATGCCGTTCGAAGTCGGCATAAAACAATTAGGCCCCGTAGCGCCAATTTTGAGGAAAAATTTAAAAGGAGAACGAAGCAAATTGGAAAAGAAGTTCGGCCTAAAATCTCTTCGTAGGTTATAGCGCCTTGCATTTCTATATATTTTTTATGATGAACAATTTTAACCTTATTTGAGGGTTTATCTTTAAACATCAACTATCGGCTCAAACTCAAAGATGCTAGATTATGCACCATAAGAATATAGAAGAAAAACTATAAATAAGTACCCTACCAGCTTTAACTATCGCGCACGTTACTAATTCGATACGACATATCGCAGAAATGATCGCCGGAGATATCGCCGTGGTTTCGAATTCTTATCAGCCTTCGGGAAGAGCTGTGCTCCCAAAGCGAAACAAAATTTATATACGAAAACTACACAGCATTTCAATTGGGATGGAAGTT
The DNA here is from genome assembly GCA_029619165.1 of Eurosta solidaginis. Taxonomy (NCBI): domain Eukaryota; kingdom Metazoa; phylum Arthropoda; class Insecta; order Diptera; family Tephritidae; genus Eurosta; species Eurosta solidaginis. Next base: position 11,485 of record JARSSU010028433.1, read on the forward strand.
ACTAAAGCGATAAGACAAAAAGTTTCGAGGAAGATAATATTGTTGTATCGCAAAGAAGCTTACTCGATATAATGTTTAAGGAAGTTAAAATTACCGAAGAATTATCATATTGATGTGAGAAAATCCCTCAGCAGAAGTTGATAGAAAAACGTTTCTGAGGCAAAGGCCAATATCTTGTCAAAGCGGGTTAACAGAAGGCGCCTCTGGAAACCAATTAAACCAAAAATGCGACTGAATTCTGTTCACATAAATAAAAGTGCTTTAGTATATTATTGCTATTAAAAAGATTAGACATCTATTGTGTTTTGCAGAAATTTTTAAATATTTGCAAAATATTTCCCTTTCTGTGTCTGGACCGTTTACCGCAATACAATTTTTATTTAAGTTCAGGAAGTGAAAAGCATTTAATTAAAGAAATAGTTCTGCAAAACTATTGAAATAAAGGAAAACATTAACTATCGCCTAAATATCTGCTTGAAGAAAAAATTTCGGTAAAATATTTTTAAACAGTTTTTTTAGCTTAACTGTATGTAGCGGCCGGTCGGCAGTTGTTTACGAATTTCGATGTCGATAGCGATAACGATTTCGATAACGTTTTGGACTATATCTCGAGACCTAGTCACCCAGGGGTACAAAAAATTATCATGTACTAAAGCACTTATTAACAGCTTTCATTTGATATCCATATTGTATAAACACATTCTAGGGGTATCTGGGTCCACGTTTTGGCCTATATCTCAAGACCCTAGACATTTAAAAAATTTTTTTTTGCTGAAAACCTTCCCCCATTTGGTCCCTATAATATGAAAAAAGGACGAATAAAATTTGCCTTGTATCGGCCCCAAAACATGGACAGGAACGAACATCATTTCATTTTTATATATATAGATTAAGTAATAATAATACTAAAAAAACCGTTTAACTAAGTTTTTTTTTAATTATTTTATTTTGTTTTTAAAAGAAATTTACATCGCCTTAGTAACTGCAAAACGTATCGAATTAGTTACTTCTTGACGATGGACGATCAAATTATCGTTGTGTAAAAAATTTGTATATATTCTTTCATTTTAAATTTTGTTAACTAGGTACTTTTATTCATATAGAAAACACTGTATTGCAACTGCAGCTAACCAGTGTTATATTTGCCCATATTCAAATGGTAATTGGTTTTGAGAGAAATATAATAATGTGATACATATACATATGTATACTCATGCAACATAAGTGTGTGTATAGAGAAATAAAAACAACGGACGAAACCAATGCCGGCATTAATCGGCTCTGAGAGTAAAAATGCATTATTGGATATGAAGAGATAAATTTTTTGAGCACTCGTTGGACACAGATTAACGTCCGCATGAAGTTAGTTTCTATGAAGTATTCAGGTATCTGCTCAAATGTGTTTAGTCGCCTTTCTACACTTTTGGTGAACTAACTAAAGTAAGCATCTTTGTATTGAAACATTAAGCAGATTTACATACATATGTACATAGATGAATAAAGTAAAAACAAACTGAATACTAATAAAAGAGCAAATGAGTACCTATGAGATACAATTGCCGGTCTGTCGCAGTGAGTGGCGATATAAAAACATATAATGTTTATGAATGTTTGTATGTACCTATGTAATATTTGCCTTTCCTTTAAAACGTGCTACGTAAAGCAACAGTAAATCATTGATGTGAGAAACGTGTTAGCGGCAACAAGTTCAAGTAACGTGAAGATAAATTATATATAAAGTGTTGTTTGTTTATACATATACATATGCATGTACATATATTAATAAATGTATATAAAATTTACTATTTATACGATACGACTACACGTGCAAGAAGAATTCGACACAAATTGAGTATTAAACATAAACGTGCTATACTTAGTTCACCCTAAACGGCTCGTAATCGTCGCGTCGGTGGTAAAACGTAACGCGGATACGCAGAAATAATTTGTGCGGCTGCATTTAGAGACAGTGTGTAAAACGTGATTTTTGTGAAATTTGAAATATACCAAAGTATATATAAAATTATGTGGATATACATATGTCTATATCCTTATATTATATACATACATAGATACATACAAACATATGAGTCGTTTATCTACTAAGAAAAGCGATACGCCAATGAATAATGTGTATTGAATTGTTATTTCGTTAAATTGGCGAAATTCGATATGCGATTGTGCGACACAATATAAACACATACCTACATACAATGTGTGAATGTAGTGATTAAAATATTTACCCTGCATAAAATCGGTCAACTTATCCCTCAGAAGAGTGGGACCACAGCTAAAACCTTGTAAAAGTTGGGTTTTTTTGATCCCCACTATACAACAACTAGGTACCTACATGCCAACAGTTTCTAACAGAGTGAGTAAAAAGTACTCATGAAGTTCGATGTGCAAACATAAAGGTATACATCTAGAAAACTAAAGTTTTCATGTTAACTAGAGCTCGCCTAGGAGTTTAATTTAAACCACAACATATGTAGGTAGCTTTACCAGAAACAAATTAATTCGGTGTTTTTGAGAATTCCGTCGTCTACTTCTTATCGATGACAACAGATACCGACAAATTATTGATTTATTATCCGCGAATTACTATAGTCGTGTTGTTGCCGATAAAAGAAATCGGTAACTTTTTTAAAGCGAAGCGATAACTTTGTGATAACAAATCGATACATTTTCAATCATTTTTATACGAAAAAACAATAAACTTTTGATGAAAAATCAATTTATAATAAAATTTATAATAATTGGTAACAGCACTATAATAAATCAGTAAAATTTCCATAATAAATGGATAGCTTTCTGATAATTTGTATATCGATAACCTTTAAATAATAAATCGATAACTTTTCTATAAAAACAAAATATAACATATCTGTAAAAAATCTGTAAACCACCGACAAGCTTTGTTATCGATCGGAAATAAATAAAAGCTCTATAACAAATCGGTGATTCGTCTATTCCCCGTCAATGCCACACCTAAAAAATGGATTACATGTGCATAGCCAGTCGATAACAAACCGATAGCTTATTGATAGCAAAATGTTATATCAACTTTAATACATAAGTTGTTGCCGCATTATTCTAAAGTGATATATGTATACACTTACACTTTGATTCTGTATTCCCCACACGTTATACCAATAGCAAAGACTACGCTTACGCTTACACTTACCGTGAGCTTAGTTGAATGCCCTATTTTGCATTATGCTTTTTTTATTTTTCAACGATACCAATATAATACCAACTAGCAAGAACCGGACTGTCTTCGGCAATGTGTGCCGTGTGTCTAAACATCCTTTGAGATTTCAATCTTCTAGCTGTTGAAATGAGAAATAAATGACAAAACCGACTTTTTCTTTATAGTGGTACGATCCGGTCGGTTCCGATAAATGATTAGTCGGACACCCAAATCAACTCACTTACCAAATTCCATCAAGATATCTCGCACACTGAGGAACAAGTTTGCCTTCAAACAGACAGACGGACGTGGCTAAATCAACTTAGCTCGTCATCATGATCATTTCGGTATATTTATTGCTTGTTCTATTTCTTTTCCTTAAGGACTTAGAATTTTGAAATTTGTACTACAATTAAAAGCCTTCCGCGATTTACAACCAGATTGAGTGAATTTTGTGTGTGTTAGTACAGTCAGGTGGTTTCGTGACACACGTATTTGTTGTCGGCTACACGTTGATGAAAATCAAAAATTTTTGATTTTTTCATTTGACGCTAGCTTATTTGATAGTCGCGGGGTGTGATTGACAAAACGCAGTGTTGTATTTAGTTTGTGTCGACATTCAAAATGAACAAGTGCGCGGAAGAAAAGCAATTCATATTAAAATTTATTGACAATTATCAATATTTACCAGCTTTATGGAATGTAAAGCTTTTATTATTATTGAATAAACTTTGTATTAATTTTTTTATTATTTAATAAAACTGCTGTAGTTGCAAGTAAAAAAAAGACATCATCCGATGACGACATATTCACGTCCGAACGCTACGGTTTCTCAATGCAAATGTTGATTGATGGCTTTTTATTTGATAGTCGTGGGCAAGCGACAAATACCCGACACGCACACATACAAGAATTCAGTCAATCTGGTTGTAAATCGCGGAAGGCTTTAATATACCATTTCATTTTCATGAAAGGCATAAAAGTCCAAAACATATTTTACTTTTTAGAAAGTATACAATCGGGTACAAAGATGACGTAATCTATAGTATCTTTTGGTGTACAACATCGGCATGTTTGTTAGTGTCCCTGGGGTACAGAGACTTGTGAGACAGATCTCGCAGTAAGTGGATTTATACGACAGTACCCGTTCAGAAGTGAACATGTACAATTAGCCTCTGAACAGAACATGCTCAAACAATAGAGAATTTCTCATTCCATAAAAAGAGACCACATATTATCCTGCAAAAAGCATTGGAATTTGCGTAACATTTCTGTCGCATTAATTAGTGTTCCTATATGAATTGTTTAGAGCACGCTTTTCTTGTAAGCACGCAGAACGCAGATAAACTTTACAATATCTTCTCCGACATCTACTCCTTATAGGGTAATCATCATGGTATTCATTATTATTTAGCGTCTAACTGCTTTAAAAATGTTGGCAGTTGTGTAGCAATTTATGCTAGTTTCCCCTGCTGAGATATAACTGCGGCGCGGTGATAGCCAGTCTTCTTCCACTTGTCGCTCCCAACTAATTTGAGGTATCTCTTAGTCCCTGCTGTGGATATCGCTAAGAATACTTTCTTCAACTAAGTGGTGGTCTCTCTCTTCCTATACTTTCCCATACGGGTGTCGATAGGAATCACTTTTGGGACCAGGCGTCCTCTAACGTAGGCTAGCAATCGAAGCCTTTGGGCTTTTATTTTTTTGCACAACGTTCATTTATGAGTAAAGCTCAAACAGATCCTCCTTATAGAACAATAAAATTTTCTCGCGATTCTTTGATGACAGCAACTAATTTGTCTTGCTCTCGTTCACCGCAAGACCTAGATTTGCGCGTCTTTATCCAAGACGGCGAAGAGAGAACATACGTCTCGCTTCTAAAGGCCAATAATATCACTATCACTGCTAGAATTATTTTCTCAGCTTCAGGTTAATTTACGTAGAGTAGTCGCATGCCCCTCTTCCACTTATACTGGCTTCATTCATGAGGAATCAAGTTTTTGCAGGGTATTGTTACTAAAATAAAAAAATAAATAACTAAAGCAAAAAAAAATGTACGTACCAAAAGTGTGACAAAGTGGCATTGTACTAAATACAAGTTAGTTGTTGTTTACACGCCTCTTATAGTGAAATGTATGTATAAGTGATGTGTGCCTTCAAATGTTTACAGAACCGGGTTTACCAAATCCGGCAACACATCTCTAAGTAGTGTTATCAGCAGATGTTGCAGAGACCCCAGACCAAACTCCAAACTCGTTATGTGCTAGAAGGTTTAAAATATCCCTGATATGTTTTGCATATTTGCATATTTCTGATATATTTGGTGTAAATTTTTTGTATATTTTATGAATATATTTTTGCATATTTTATATTTTGCTTCGTGCCCCGCTATTCAACGTTATTACTCTAAAGTTTGCTTTTTGTTTCCATTCAAAAGTATTATACAACTTTCCATTGTGAATAATTGAGTATGATACCGTTGGTGTTGTGTAATTGATATTTGTTATCGACGAGTTATCGAAGTTTTATCGGTTTGTTATATATAGCAACACTATCGGCAACTCATGGGTTTGTTATAAAACGAATTCCGAAAACAGTTCAAGTCAATAATACATCGATAACCCCTATATAACAAGCCAATGAGAAACCAATAACGACCCAATGACTCTACAATAACAATGCCTTAACAAACCGCTATCGATAACAAACGGATAAATGGTCGATATCGGTTGTTAACCATAACAAGCTGATGATGCTCTTCTCAAAAACTGCCGATATTATGCCGAACTGGTCCTGAACTATTCCGACATGATTCCAACAAACGTCCCAAAGCAGAAATAAATTCGAAATAATCCCAAAGCAGTGGCGAAATGACCGCGTAGATATCGAAATAGTTTCTTATTTGGTGCAGATAAAAGATAATACACGAATACGAAAGTATTCCGAATAGCTTCCCAACTCACCCCTTAATGTAAACAACATTCTGAAAATTGCCTAAACGAACATTGAGGAAGACCATAAAATAGTGCCGAAACCCTTTCGAAAATGGCCGCAAACTCGTGAAGCAAAGGTATTTTCATTTTCCAGCAATTGTTTCGTAAATGGTGTTTATTATTGATGTGTATTTACAGTTAAAATAAGCTGAGAATCATTTAAATTGTTTAAAATATCTTATATATTATTTCTAATTGCTGTTTTTATGTGCAGATCCCTTTTTCGCTCTTATTTGGAATCCAAATCTATAAATAAAGTATTGGTTGTAAAGATGGAGATTCATGCTATTAGCGAGCTTTGAGCATTATTAGTCATAGTGATTTTGTTTAGCTATATTTTATTAAAATAATTTGTTAAAAATTAAAGATTGTGAGCACACAAAGAAATCTATTTGTACTATGACACTATTGTGAATATTTGGTTAGAACTAATACTGCATTACCGGCAGTTGCTAACATTCGCCAGATGGCAGCGCAAGGGCACTTAAGTTTGTAGATGTTTGATTTATAAGGTAAGTGTCCCTAATTTCGTCGTAGTACGTTATTTTGTGGCATTTCGATTTTTTCTTCCAAACAGGGAATTGGGGGAGTGTTTCTTTAAACTGAAAATTTCCTAATAAAGATTGGTTTTTACGGTATAATAATTGATATTTTACTAATTTTTAATATTAAACCTAATATTAAATATCAAGCAATATAAAGTTGGAAGCTCGGAAAATGAGCCTGTTGTAAGGAGGCCTCTTAAATAAAGTGTTTAGGAGTCCAGTGTATTTTGTTAAGCCTGTAAAAATTGTATCGGTGAATTTTTTTTTATGATGATAATTTTTTGGTATTTTGTGAACATTTCTTAGACGTTTCTATTACTGCAAAATCGATTCCAATAATTTTTTTTAACTTTTTTTTTATATTTTAACCCACGAAATTAGGGAGACACTTTTTTTGTGATGTATCTAATTTCGTGGTACCCACGAAATTAGGGTAATATAATACTTTATGTTTTCATATTTTCTTTAACATTTCATAAGAAACCCTATTTTTTAAGTATTTTAATTATTAAATAAACCCCCGAGGAAGATTTTGATGTAATTTGGTAGTACACTTTTATTAATCTATTCCTCAATATTTTAATCAAAAAGCTCTGCGAAGCACAACATTTTAGCGAAATAATGGCATGATAGAACTTTTGTTTATTCAATAATTTTTCATTTAATTTAAAAAAATGTATCAAGATTTCAACTTCTTTACTATTGTTTTGAATGAACATTGATAATAGAAAAAAAATTTGAATATAAACCTCAAATTACCGCTTAAAGCGATACCACGAATTTACGTACACCAAATTTTGTGCATGCCCCTAATTTCGTGGTATACTGCGCATTTACATTTCAGCAGGAAATCACGCATTTTTGGAGTGGAATTATTTATGCGCGTATTTTTTCAAATAAATTTACGAAAACTGCCTCAAACTTAATTCGATCTCTATTCGCTGATTATTAGGTTAATAACTTAATTTTATACAAAAATGATAAACGCTCGTTACACAAAAGAAGATTTGATAGAAGCGCTAATGGTGTCACTAATGAAAAAAATAAAAAACAAAAATAAAAAAAAATTGTTTAGTAATAATAAATAAAAGTAATTTATAGAAAAGTAACAAGCTACATCAATTGAATAAATTTTTTTTTATTGTTTATTTTTATTTTAAACTTTTTTTTTATTTCATATGATGTCTAAAGTTCTAAGAAATATTAGATTTAATAAAAAAATATATAAAAACAAGCAAAAAATCTAAAAGAAAACGACAACAAAAAAATAAAAATAAAAAGTTTTTGAAAAGTACGTAAATTAAACTATTTTTTTTTACTTATTTATTTTGGTCTTGAAACTCTTTCTTTTCATAAATAAAATAACAATAAAAAAAATAGTTTTAAATTTAAAATTTCTGAATATGAATTTCAGTAAATCAATTTGTGTATCTTTAGGAATATGCCTTTGAAATCAATTATAACTATTTTTTTCCATAAAATTATAGTTTAACTAAATACCACGAAATTAGGGACGCTTTACCACGGAATTAGGTACATCAGAAAAATTTTGCCATGAAATTAGGTACATTTGAGGTACTCGCACATTTTGATTTATATAAATTAAAACATTTTTTAGTTTTGTTTGAAGGTAGGTGGAAACTTTTCTTAATTGATCAACTAAATGGGAAAAATTTACTTTTTGAGTTTTTTCCTTCATTTGTTTTAACGCAAGAGAGGTAGAAAATCAGAAACTTACCATAGAACAGTTGTTTTCTGTTGATATTTGATATGGGACTTTTATATTTGATGCGCAAGATGCACACCGTCCGGCTCGTAAGTTTATATAAAGTTTAGAAACTCCTCACCATTCCATTTTATGGAAACTTTTTATTCAAAGATAAAGGTCAAAAAATGAGTTTTTGGCAATTTCAGCAAAACTACAACTGTTCAACTGTAAAAGGTGGCCATATCAGGTCGTTCGCGATAAAGTCGTTTTGGTACGATTGTATTCCCGGCAAAGAGCTATTATTATACAAAACATTGGGAAAAGTCTTTGTTATTATATTAACAACAACAGTGAAGGTCGTCAGTTTTCAGACCATGGATTTACGTTATAATGTTTTCGATCAACTTTTGGGTCATACTTTTTGATGGCAGTTAATATTTTGTTTGTGGTCAGATTCGTGGCAAACGGTTCTTTAACGTACTCTGTTCTCAAGATTCGATTCATCATTTCAGTACATCAGTTGCATATAATAGATATATATGTATGTACATATTGAACTAATGGCATGCCAAACCTAACACGAGTGACATATCCATAGACACGCAAACTGTGCGTGAATAGTAAAATGAGCAAACCATTGTCCGGCTTTATGCTAATGACCCAAGAGTGTAAGTTGTCTATAATTTTACTCATACAATTCGTACATGTTTAAAAGTATTTTTAGGCAATTTTTTTTTGTTCTTCAGTCAATTTCCTTTTTTCCGAAACTACACTTAGTACATATCTAAACCTCAAACTTTTACTTTCTTGTATTCTTAAAAAATTTGCCATAAAACGTGAACAACAATACATTTTACTTAAAATTTTTGCTGCGCCTGCTTTATAAGCAAAGTCATTTGTCAATTTAATAAATAAAAATGAATCGTTAAATCGTGAATGTGTTTAATGTCGTTTTATGGCATAAATGCCAATATTTAGTCTAGCCATTATTAACAATTCCATTATTATCAAGCTATTTGTGAAGCCTATGTTGTCATTTCTGTTAGGGTGATCCATTTCTCGTCGTCATCAGTTATAATAATGGATCAGATTTCGAATAGATGTTTTTTGTTTTGATTTATACTTTAACATTAGTAAATATGTCTTATAAAAAAATAAACTATAAAACTGTAATGCAAATGGCTAAATCTTTGTATTCACTTTTCTTATACAGATGTGAGTGCTCAGTGGGTAGAAAACACGACACTTTGACTCAAAATCTGCCTGCTGACAGAACAATCTTTATTGCGAAGTTAATCAGATATTGTATTTAGTCCCGAAAAGTTTCAGAGGAGCCCCCCCAATGTACTGTCTCTCTATTTGTATGAGTTTTAAGCGCGGATTACCCTTATTGTTTTAAATGTATGAAAACATTTATTTGAAGCAATTTTTTTATTTATAATTTATTTAATAATTTTGAAAAAATTTAAACAACGCGACTCTGTCGTCGTCTGTTTGTCTGTTTGAACGAAAACTTTACACCCAATTTTTGAGACATCTTTATGAAATTCGGTAAGCGGGTATATTTGGATGTCCGTTTAATCATTTGTCGGAAACGACTTAATAAGACCATAGCCGTAATATGTATCTCCCATACAACCGATTTTTCAGATAAAAAGGATTTCTTCCTCATATTAATATCTAGAGGGTTGAAATTCATAGGATGTTAACATATTAGGCTTGGCATCGTTGTCTGAAAAAATGTTGAGGTCGGTCATATATATGTGTATATATATATGTATATGAAAGGGACCTTTTGTCCGAAAACAAGTTTTCGAGAAAAACGCGTTTTAAAGTTTTTGTTTAGCTTGACTCTGTGTAGCGGCCGGCGTTGAGAACGAAATTTCTAATTAAAATTTAAGTAACTTCCCGATAAGCTACAAACTTGAAACTTGGAATATAGTTCAGAACTCTATGATAATGCAATAATAAGGAAAAAAACCTCAGAAAGGTGGCGCATAGATCGAAATATTTCAAGAAATCGTATTTGTAGTCCGATTTGTCTTTAAATGCGATGTGTGAAAAAACTAAGAAAGATAGAAAACTGCGGTTTAGTCCATTGCAAAGACCGTTAAATTTCATATAAGAATCACTCAAAAAGTGAACAACGGTATTTTCGCACAATAGGTCCCTTTCATGATTCCAGATCACTTATTATAATGAATCTTTGAAATTTCATCAGATCATTGTTCAGCTCCATTCACTCCATTCATGCAAGGTATGAGGACTTTTGTACAGTAAAAGAAGTCCCGTGTTTACTTGTTTATGTTGTATCTATCACCTGCAATTCCTAAACCTATCGAATCACAAAATAAGATTTATTCAAAACTCGTTTAGAGCGAGCAATTTAAATGAGTAAAGTATTTATCCCGGGAGTGCTCTGCCGTCCATAGCAAAAAGACAGTAAAGTTCACTTAGGAACTTTGATGTCAATATACATATTTCTACGACACCAACTTACCTACTCATTAAATAAAAATTAGTTATTAAAAATTTCAATGTAAAGATAAAACAAGATTTAAAATTTGTTTCCTATTTCGAGTATATAAAATATTCCAACCAAAAAAGCAGTAAATCAGTTTTCCAAAGCAAAAAAGTAGTATAAAATATTACTGCTTTTATTTTTGGAAGTTGAACGATCAAAACACATTATAATAAAATGTTTCTGTTTTTAATTTGAGTTGTTTTCATGGTTTACAATATAAAATTTTATTAAAGTGTATCACATTCAGCGAATAGGAGATCTTGTGAATTACGTAAATGTCATGCTATAAGACCACATTATTTTCTAACTGATAATCTTAATTTACTTCAGGATAAACAAAGCTATGTTATCGTAATGAGTTTGTTTATTTTTCTATAGTCTTTTGATTTAGCTTTCAAAAAGGTTTGCTTACTTTTATTTTTATTACTCTTTCCGATTTCCTTAAAGTAATACAATTTTTCCATTGCTGTAATGTTTATGTTTTGTGGGTGTGTAGTCGAAACGATATCAATGAAATAATTATGAAGTGCCTATGACGGCTCACAAGTTTTATATATGTATTTATGTGTTGATATGTATGTATGCATGTATATTAGACTGACGAAAAAGCAATTTATATATTTCAAACTCATTAGAAGTCCATAACTGGCTACACGAGCTTACTCATTGGCACAATAAGTAAAGTTTTTAACTTATTTTCAGCTTAATCAAATGTGGAGACTATTTTATTTTGAACATGACTATGCACCGTTATGTTTTTGGAGGTCTAAAAAATGGATTACTTAAGGAGATTTTCTTAGTTTTTATACTCAGTTGAGCAGAGCTCACAGAGTATATTAAGTTTGATTGGATAACGGTTGGTTGTACATATATAAAGGAATCGAGATAGATATAGACTTCCATATATCAAAATAATCAGGATCGAAAAAAAATTTGATTGAGCCATGTCCGTCCGTCCGTCCGTCCGTCCGTCCGTTAACACGATAACTTGAGTAAATTTTGAGGTATCTTGATGAAATTTGGTATGTAGGTTCCTGAGCACTCATCTCAGATCGCTATTTAAAATGAACGATATCGGACTATAACCACGCCCACTTTTTCGATATCGAAAATTTCGAAAAATCGAAAAAATGCGATAATTCATTGCCAAAGGTGGCTAAAGCGATGAAACTTGGTAGATGGGTTGACGTTATGACGTACAATAGAAAATTAGTAAGATTTTGGACAATGGGAGTGGCACCGCCCACTTTTACAAGAAGGTAATTTAAAAGTTTTGCAAGCTGTAATTTGGCAGTCGTTGAAGGTATCATGTTGAAATTTGGCAGGAACGTTACTACTTTTACTATATATGTGCTAAATAAAAATTAGCAAAATTGGATGAAGAACACGCCCACTTTTTAAAAAAAATTTTTTTTAATTCAAATTTTAACAAAAATTTAATATCTTTACTGTATATAAGTAAATTAAGTCAAAATTCAACTCCAGTAATGACATGATGCAACAAAATACAAAAATAAAAGAAAATTTCAAAATGGGTGTGGCTCCGCCCATTTTCATTTAGTTTGTCTAAAATACTTTTAATGCCATAAGTCGAACAAAAATTTACCAATCCTTCTCAAATTTGGTAGGAGCATAGATTATGTGACGGTAACTGTTCTCTGTGAAAATGGGCGAAATCGGTGGAAGCCACGCCCAGTTTTTATACACAGTCCACCGTCTGTCCTTCCGCTCGGCCGTTAACACAATAACTTGAGCAAAAACCGATATATCTTTACTAAACTTAGCCCACGTACTTATCTGAACTCACTTTATCTTGGTATAAAAAATGGCCGAAATCCGACCATAACCACGGCCACTTTATCGATATCGAAAATTACGAAAAATGAAAAAAATGCCATAATTCTATACGAACTACGAAAAAAGGGATGAAACATGGTAACTGGATTGGTTTATTGACGCAAAATATAACTTTGGAAAAAACTTTGTAAAATGGGTGTGACACCTTGTAACGTAGCAAATGCTACGCCACAATATCTATTTCCTATTTAGCGCCCACCCCTAACATCATATTTTCCATTTACTGCCCACCCCTAGTAGTGTATGTACCGACATACATATATACATACATACCGGCCCAACAACCATCGCGCAAGCACAAAGCAAGCCAGCGATGGTGAACGCACAATGCTTGGGAATTTTCATTCGTGGCGCGCTGTGCGCGACAATGCGAGCATAATTCCCAACGTGTTCATAGTTACCTATGAATAAAATGATTGGCCGGAATACACCAGGCACACTTCGCCGTAGGTACAACATCATCGCCATCCCGATCCTTGGACATCCCATCCCGAAGTCTAGCCACCACCGTCGTCATAGCTATTTGGTGAGAGCCACCGTCACTCAGTACTCTCTCTTCGGGCGTGATCCTAACTACCGCCGTCATTACTACCGCCGTTAGCACCCCTTAGCGAGAGCCACCGTCGTCTTCACCATCTCAGCCACCGCTTAGCTAGCACTTTATCTCCCTCTCTCTGTGGAGAGCCGTCGTCCTTGGGTTACACTATATTGTCAGCGACACTACCTAGTGAACATCTCTCTCTCTCTCTCTCCTGGATTCAAGGTTGTGGATATTTTAGCCTAAGAGCCGCGTGTGTGTGTGTGTTCGAAATCAAAACACTAATTTACTGTGTATTTATTTAGGTGGGGGAAGTGGGACCTCCATCCGACTCTGGATTGACTTGAGCATACCTCAGCCTTTGACCAAACCCACCTCATAACCTACCATATTATGTAGAAGAAAATGAAAAAGTTCTACAAGGCGAAATCAACAGCCCTTGGAATCTTGGCAGGAATACTGTTAGTGGTATTGCATATATAAATAAATTAGCAGTACCCGACAGATGATTTTCTGGATCACCTGGTCCACATTTTGGTCGATATCGCGAGAACGCCTTCACATATACATCTAAGGGCCACTCGCTTTTAAAACCCTCATTAATACTTTTAATTTGATATCCATATCGTACAAACACATTCTAGAGTCACCCTGGCCCACCCTAATGGCGATATCTCGAAAAGGCGTCCACCTATAGACCTAATGCCCACTCCCTCTTAAAATGCTCAGTAACACCTTTCGTTTGATACCCATATCGTACAAACATTCTAGAGTCACCCCTGGCCCACCCTAATGGCGATATCTCGAAAAGGCGTCCACCTATATACCTAATGTCCACTCCCTCTTAAATGCTCAGTAACACCTTTCGTTTGATACCCATATCGTACAAACATTCTAGAGTCACCCCTGGCCCACCCTAATGGCGATATCTCGAAAAGGCGTCCACCTATAGACCTAATGCCCACTCCCTCTTAAAATGCTCATTAACAGCTTTCATTTGATACCCATATCGTACAAACATATTCTAGAGTCACCCCTGGTCCACCTTTATGGCGATTTCTCGAAAAGGCGTTCACCTATAGAACTAAAGCCCATTCCCTTTTAAAATACTCATTAACACCTTCCATTTGATACACATGTCATACAACCACATTCCAGGGTTACCCTAGGTTCATTTTCCTACATGGTGATTTTCCTTATTTTGTCTCCATAGCACTCAACTGAGTATGTAATGTTCGGTTACACCCGAACTTAGCCTTCCTTACTTGTTTTTTTTTGTTTTTGAATGACAAAAGCTTTTAGAATGTGTGGAAGAGCTTAAAGGATAACCATATGTAGAGATATATAAAAAATATATCCCATTTTCTGGTCGGTTTAAAGCATTTGTATTTGTTTGTTGTATTACTAGTGTTAACAATTTTAGTATACATGAAAGTTGTGTGAAAAATTAATGGAAAACCCACGGCCAATCAATATTTATTATTATTGTGTTTAGTGCTTTAATATTCACAAAAAAGTAAGTATTGCAAAAATAAAAACGGGCATTGAGAAAAATAAGAAACAAAAATAACTGGAACACAAGAGCACAAATGGTAAAATGTTCAGTTAATTAAAAACTGAAAGTTATTGCTTAAACTTACTATGTAACCGCTTACATACATACAGTTCTGTTCTTGCCAGCGCCTACGGTGCTAAAATAATTAATATACTCACTACGTTTCTTGGTAAGTGTTATTCTTAATTATTTTCGTGTGTTGTTAATAATATACATAAGTACATTGGGGTGGTCCTTTTAAATCAAATGAATTATTTTTACCAGTCTCAATCCTTCGAACGAGTAATATTCACTGGCATAAGGTTAATACACAGTGAATACGATTGAGAGACGGATAGTAATGCGTGGTTTTCTCTAAGTCAAATTTGATCACAAACTTGGTCATATCAATAAAAACGGCTTAACATACCACTCCAAACGAGTTTGCTGTCCGTTTTTCCAACAAATTTACACGTGAATTGAACAATAAGGAAAAACGGCAATTGCCCTGCGGATATGAAGGTAGTTTTTGATGGCAAATTGAATACCTGGTTTAAGTAATTGCGGAGATAAAGCGAATTTAAATTTTCTAATAGGGTGGCGTCAGCATCCACATGCTCAAAATTCGATACAAATAAAAATATATAAAGTGCATATCGCACAAAGCGAGCTAGTTCGAAAAACTTTCGACATTCGAGAAACTGAAATTTCGAGCTTCGAAATTCAATACCTATCGAACATTATACTAATATCTACAATTATAAGCTAGAAAAGACTATGTATTGCCGGATATAGAAGAGGCAATCAGTTTTTCCTTGCAAGTGAATAATTTGCATTGTGAGAAGTTCTTTTAATATACCGAAGATTGAAGTTTATTTATTTGACAGTTCAGTGATTCGAACGTTAGCAGAAGGTGCCGAATAATCAAGAATTTCATAAGTTTCGCTACAATACTTACATACATATTGAGCTTCCTGCATATGGCACCATATAATATTGTGTTCAAACTCAATTAACATCCCCTTTATACATTTTCCATTTTTAGCTACTAAATTAAACAATGTGTGTGCATTAAATTAAAAACAATTTCGCTATGGGCATTAAAAATAAACCACAAAAAAAAACACTTACATATAAATAAAGATATACATATGTAGACAAGCAAAGTACAGGAAAGCGTACAGTGACATCATGATGAAGAATTGTTGAAAAATTTGTATGACAAGATACCAGGGCGAATCTATACGAGGTGAGGGAAAAGCGAATTAAACCCAATTCGCCTTTAAGAAAGCTAGTATTGAGTACGATTAACTGACATCTTGCTATGCCAAAGCGTTGCTTGGAAGTGATCATGAAGAAGCAATCAGCTGATGTGATAACACTACCTGGTACTGAACTTGCCTTGCACATAACTTGCGATATTTTTTTATATATAATAAAATTTCGTTTATTTTCAGAATTTAACTAAAATGACCTTCAATTTCTATTAAAAGTATATGTCAAAGAAATTTTAATTAAAAAGTAAAACATCTTATATATTATTTCTAATAGCTGTTTTTATGTGCAGACCCCTTTTTCGCTCTTATTTGGAATCCAAATCTATAAATAAATTTTGGTTGTAAAGATGGAGATTTGTGCTATTAGCGAGCTTTGGACATTGTTGGTCGCAGTGCTTTTGTTTAGCTATATTTTATTAAAGTAATTTGTTAAAAATAAACGATTGTGAGCACATAAAGAAATCTATTTGTACTATGGCACTATTGTGAATATTTGATTAGAACTAGCACTGCATTACCGGCAGTTGCTAACATTCGTCAGATGGCAGCGCAAGTTTTTATTGATAGATGGTTGATTGATAGAACAGCTGATTTCTGTTTATATTTTATATGAGACTTTTATATTTGATGCGCAAGATGCACACGGGCCCGGCTAGTATACATAAATTAACAAAATACTACTAAGAAAGTCTAGGTTCGGTTGAAGCTGAAAATGATATGACAAGCTGCGAGCTCTCGAAAATATAATAAGAATCAGTTAAAAATTCTTTCGGTTCGTAAATGCATGAAATTAAGTTCAATTCAAATTTTTTTTCAACACAGAAAATTTTTAATAATGTTTTGCATATCCATCCCGAACCAATGTGTATACATAAGTCAAACATAAGTTTCCGAAATTATAACATAACAAAAGTATAGCACGCGCCCAAATAAATGAGTACGTTTCAGATTTATCATATTAAAGTTGTTGAATGCCCACGAGCAGTTGTTTCTTACCCTTTCAACGTGAATCATTTTACACCATTGTGCATATACGAGGTGCCCTCCTCAGTTACATACATACATAGCTAAATACATACATATGTATAACTAACATAAAATGTACAGAGAGGGTGGTTTTAAAATGTGAGAGAGTTTATTCTTTTGTACTCAGGGTTGTTCCATAAAAAGAGTAACCTGCCAGCGGCAACATATCTTTTTTTATATAAATATTTATAGTTAGCAGAGAAAATTTGAAAAAACTGCGATCTTTCAAATAATAATAAATTTAAGCTAAAAATTTATTTTTAGTAAGTTTTTTAAATGCTAAATTTACTCCAGGTAAAAACTCGAAGTTATTCGAAAATGTTTTTAAGATTGCATAGAAGTTTTTTGCTAAAATATCGAAAATAAAAGTTAATTGACGAAATTTATAAAATTTGCCATTGCTAATCTTATGTTCCTTGTTGTATGTACCAATAGAAAACCGAAAGAAAAAAACCAAGTAAGCACGGATATGGTAGTTCGATCCCATCGGTTCTGACAAATGATTATCGGATATCAAAATATACTCGCTCACCGAATTTTCATCAATGTATTTCAAAAATTGAGGATAAGTCCGCGTTCAAACAGACAGACAGACAGACGGAAGACGGACATATAGACAGACTGACGAGGTTAAATAAATTCAGCTCGTCATCCTGATTATACGAATTCATTTCCATGAAAGGTATAAAAATGAAACAAAACAAATTAAAAAAATAAAGAACAAATAAATAAAGGAAAGGAAAGGACTGAATGAAATAGATGGGAAAGAAAGAAAAGGAAAGAACGGAAAGGAGTGGAAAATAAATGAAAGAAATAAACATACAGAAAGTAGAGGAAATAAAAATGGCAAATTTAAGAAATAGAAAGAAAAGGAAGCAAAGGAAATAAGAGGAAAAAGAAATTAGAAAAAATAAAAAATAGAATTCAAGAAATAGAGAGGAAAAGAAAGCATAGGAAAGAAAATTAAGATTTATTTAAAAAAGGAAAGAAAAGAGATGAAGGGAATCAAAGAAACAGAAAAGTGTAGTACAGTTTGCTGTGGTGAATTTCAACCATTGGACGAACTCTAGTTTAATAAATAGTCTCAAATAACTACATCAAATGTTACAGCTATACGCCGTCCAAACAAAAAGGCA
>JARSSU010028435.1:0-56604 GCA_029619165.1 Eurosta solidaginis
TTTTTCTTAAGCATTTTTGGGTGCTATTTTGTATGGATTTTTTGGATTTCTTTAGAACTTCATATGGCTCTTAATAACGAATGGACAACATGAAATAACGTAAAAACTTGTATATCTACATATTTTACGCGATGAAGGTAGAGAAATGACCCTGAACCCATCCAATACAAAATATATTATTTATTGAGCAATTTAACTCAAATTTGGTAGTAGCATTTTCAAAAGCGTACATAATATACTATACAGGAATTTTTTTCCAGAAAGTGAACCGAAAAACATATTTATGTATTTTGCGATTTGCTTTAAATTTCGTACATAGGTGAGTTGTTCTCTTAGACCTTTTGCTGAATCGGATGCGCTCGATATGTGAGAGTTAAGTCTAGCTATATTATAACAAGTAAGGAAGGCTAAGTGCGGGTGTAACCGAACATTACATACTCAGCTGCCAAATTACAGCTGGCAAAACTTTTAAATTACCTTCTCTTAAAAGTGGGCGGTGCCACGCCCATTGTCCAAAATTTTAATAATTTTCTATTATGCGTCATAAGGTCAACCCACCTACCAAGTTTTATCGCTTTATCCGTCTTTGGTAATGAATTATCGCACTTTTTTCGGTTTTTCGAAATTTTCGATATCGAAAAAGTGGGCGTGATTATAGTCCGATTTCATTCATTTTAAATAGCGATCTGAGATGAGTGCCAAGGAACTTACATACCAAATTTCATTAAGATACCTCAAAACTTACTCAAGTTATCGTGTTTACGGACGGACGGACTGACGGGCGGACGGACGACGACATGGCTAAATGAATTTCTTTTTTCGCCCAGATCATTTTGATATATATAAGTCTATATCTATCTCGATTAGTTTATGCCATTAAGGGGTACCGTTATGCGAACAAAATCAATATACTCTGTGAGCTCTACTGAGTATAAAATAACTGAACTCTGTTCAAATCAATAATTTGATAACCCCTTTGTATGTCAAGTTCTTTTATCAGTTTAGTTATACAGAAATTAGAAAACAGCTCGATATTGTGCGATTCGCGATAGATTTCAAGATTTAAAATTACTCAAAAGAATATTAGTGAAACACAATTAATCGATTAAAATCACTTACGTCTTAAGCTAATATTTCCACATATTCCAACTATTTATACCTCAAGTGCTTTTCAACGTTTAAATGTATGTGTAGGAAAAATAATTGAAATTTCACGCTGAACGCAAATAATTTCCTATTTAAATTCCTAAGTTTTGAATTTTACTGCACACAATTGTCTTAACATTAAAATATTTCAATAAGAGTACCATTTAAATTAGCTAAAATTCATACTGAATCTTCTGAGATCTTCACAGTGCTGGCGATTTTTAGCGTAACCCCAACATTTTACTCACCTAAAATGCTCAACGCCAATCGCCAATCCATTTAGCTGTCGTCATGATGGGAATGTATGTATTTTACTCCAGCTGCTGCTGATTTTTTCTTTTTGCTCACACAATTTTAACAGATTTTCATGAGTATCACAGTGTGTGGCTACATAAAGATCTTTATAGAGTTATGCCTTCAAAACATTTATGTTTATGCACATGTGGTTGTAGGTATGCGATCTTTCACTCATACCAACCGCAAAAAATCACTGTTTTTGTAATTAAATCGAAGTGCATTCCTAATTTATTCGGTTTGCAATTTTTTTAAACTTTTCCACTCAACACTCTTTTGTATCAATACTAATATTTATAAATACACATATGCATACACCCGGAATTTAAAGAAAATATTAGAGTTCGAACTTTACTGCAATAGTAGTAGATTTCCTCCGTTTTGACAACCATATTTGATACCGACTCCGTTTCATTAGAAACATTCAGGCATTTGCATAGGAGTTTCGAGACCCCTACTGTATAAAAAGATATTTTCATAAATACAGGTGGCAAGGGTTTTTATCCTCAAAGTTTATTTAACAAAGGGTGATTGATTTTGAGTGTTCTCTCATTAAGTACCGGAATATAATGTCAAAAAGAAAAAAACCTTAGCCATTTCAGAAAGTTTTTCAAAATTTTTAGATTTTATATTTGTTAAATGTAGCTTTTATTTGTGGATAAAACACCATAATTTGCGACAATAAGACGCCAAGAATAGTAGGGTACATGTACACTTAAAATATTTCGCAGCTTACAAGACCATGTTCTTGTTGTCGTTCTTGTAACGATAAAGACACTCCCCGAAGGTTTTTGGGAGTGTTATCGATGTTTACGATCTCTTTCCTAACTTAGATCTAGTACGTTCCGGTAACAAGCACTATTAATGTGCAAGCCCGACCATCCGAAACGATTTAATATGACCACATTGAACCTTCTAGGCAAACCTGTCACCCACCTCTAGTTCTATGAGCAATTTGGGGTCGCCAGAGTTCTCTGGTAAATTTGTATGATACTTTCATATTTGTAGCAGGATTCCCCTCGGATAGGTGAGTTTGTCAGTTGGGTTTCGGAAGCTGTAAGGCTATAACGTTTTTTAACGCGCTTATCGACCCCTTGAATCCTCTTACAATTCCATTTAGATAATAGAAGGCAGGTATGAAAAGGAGCACAAGGTATGAAGATTGTGGTGTGTGTTAGAACAGCTTGCACAGCAAAGTAGTCCGTTTTTTTTTAACGCCAGCTTGCGATCAAAGACGTAAGCGATGGAAAGAACGCTATGGGGTTGTATTGACAATTTATCTCGCCTGTCCGAAAATAACTTTAAGCAAACTGATTTTATCAGCTGTCCGTCAGATCTCCTGCTCGGTTGTATTCAGGAGTTGTTCCCATTCCAATTGAACCGAGTCCCTCAAAATGGGCACAATTAAGCAAAGTACCATATATGTTTCCGAATTAGAAACTCAAAAAGCCCTTTCGAAATCAGTTTTCAAAATGGATGTAAGATTCGAGGAGGTTAGTTGTATAAACTTAAGAAAAGAAAAATAACCTTTTATTATAATGTTAGATAAACAAATGCAATTTGTGTATTTTGTTTTATTGAAAAAATTACGGTCGGCTTTTAAGGTTCTCATATTCTCTTCTTTGTAGTCATAAATAATGGTGTCATATAAGGTAAAATAAAAAAAAGAAATGATAAAATGCTACATGCGCCTCTTAGGGTCAATTCATTAGCTCATGAAAAAATTTTACCTTTACAGATTTTCTTCATAATAAGCAAATACTAAGGGTATCTGCAATCTATAGAAAAGATGATATACCAAATCCAAAATTGTAAGAAATCCGGTTTAAAACTTGTCATACCTATCTTCAAGGTACTACGAAAATCAGAATTCTCCTCCACTTCTAATCATTTTCTCTGAAATGATGTAGCTTTAATCTGATGTCTTCAAAATATTTTATGGTTTTATTACGTCAACTGCGGTTTTGTTATCTCGCGGTTTGTGATTAGCGATGAAATTATTAGCTTAATATGATGTGAACGCAGATACTTTAAGTTCATGAATTTATTGTTGTTATTGTTACAGTTGTTGATGTTGATAGGCACCCTTATCACTCTGAAGCCCTACAAAACTAGCGTATGTTTTTAAAAATTTATGTTTTTTTTAGTTTTCACGTTTCAGTTTTGCTCGGAAAGCAGTTCGGCTAATTGATTGCAGAGATGAAGAGGCATGCAGTTTAAGAATAAAGATTTTGGAGTTAGCTCCCTTTTGATTATGTGCTTGCGTATTTTAATTTGAAGTAGTGTGATAGTATATCTCAATCCCAAATTAGAAACTTTCTCAATTCATCACCCTACAGCTTTCAACTAGTACTATTTCTGTTCCCTCGCAGTACTTTCAACTCTCTTTTAAAACTGTGATGTCTTGTTGTGTCTTTATATGAAATCGTAGAATACAACAAAAATCTTTTTTGTAGCAGTATTGACTGTGATTTCTCTTCAATAATCCCTTCACGTAACCAAAATAGTCAAGAAAACTGTTTTATAAACTGAATAAGCGATTGAATTTTCAATATAACTTGTGAAATTTCTACATGAAAAATTAACACATTATATATTGTTCGAAGCGCGAAAATATTCTTTTTCTGATAACCAAAAAGTTTTGTTTATAAATCGAACATAAATAAAGTTAGAAGCCAATTCATGAATCAACCTATGAAAAGGGGTTTTTTGTTCCCTTACTCCAGAGTTTGAACGTGTATTGGAAATTCTAAGTACGTGGAGTTTATTTGCTCGACTAGAACTACACATTGGGATATATCTCGCCAAAAGTATATTATCACTGTCAAACAACGCAATTGATACTACATGATTGTGCACTAAAATGCAGTTTTCTCAAAAAGGACTCGTGAAATTTCAATAAAACTACACTCAGAAAAAAATTTATCCCGATTGAAGAAAAATGGGTATGAAATGGCACTTAAGAAATTTTTTCCTCATTCGCATGGCCAAATGCCTTCAAAATGAGGAAAAATTCTTCAAATTGAGGAATTTTTCCTCATTCTGAAGAAATTTTAGCCATGCGAAGAGGAAAAAATTTCTTAAGTGCCATTCATTCAAGTTTTTCTGAGTGTATATTGCTGAGCTTATTTAAGCTCACAAAATAGGAATTCGAAAAACAAATCTAAGGTGTTCTGACTTCGAATTAAAACATACTTCAGGCACCCCGTACAGGCTTAAGAATTCTCAGACACGAACCGCGTAACTATGGTAGCTTCTTTTGTTTTTTATAGCATATTTTTAAATTTTATATTGTTTTTAATTCCCATATTAATTTTCAGTTTTCTTTCCTCTTTCCAATATTTGGCATTAAAAGCTAATCATGATACTAATTAGAATATTGATCGAAAATTGCAATTTTTCATGAAATGCCCGATATACATATGTACATATGTATGTATGTTTTTCTATTCATTAGTTTTACGAGTACTAAGCGGAAAGAAGACTTTATTACTTCCTTCAACAAAGCATAATGCTTTCACATTTGCAAACGCTGCTCTTGACAGATATAGCACATATGTAAGTACGTACATATAGATGTCTAAAACACTTCAAAAACAATTAAAATTTAGATAACTTTTTAAATTAAGACAACTTTTTAAACAGATGTCAAAGACTATTGAACTCTTGGTAGGTGAGTACATTGTTAATTATAATTTGTTTTTCTATAGAATTTTAGCTATGCCTGCTGTATGTACAAATGTATAATATTTAATAGCCAATATTTGCTAGAATATATATTTTGTACATAATACTTAAATACGTTGATACAACACATGTGTGTGTGTGTTTTTCATACTTATTTGGCAGCGTGATAATTAAAAGCTAGTTGACAAATTGGAACTGAATATCAACATTTGTAAGAATGTAGCAGAACAAAACAACCTTCCGGCGTTGCCAAATTTGGGAAGCCCATCCAATATATATATAAATTCAGTTCATAATATTCTTATTTAATTTTGCTATAAATTATTCTTTGTTTGTAATGATAATTGTGAGTGCCAACACAATTACGCGCCAACTAATTACATGTACATATATATTTATGTTTGTACTATATGTATGTATATGTATATACATTAGGTCTGGCCGGTCCCCATACAAAAATTCGCTGAAAGACAGAACGTTCCAAAGCCCGGGTCAAATTTCTGTCAGAAACAAAAGGGCGCCCTGGTAACCAATGTTTAAAGGTGTGTTTGGATTGTAGAGGGAAGTCTTGTTTGTTCTAACAAAAGCAAAGTGAAAAATTTTTTTACGGAAAAATTTTATGAGACTGTTCTATGTGGCATTAAAAAATCTCTTGTTACTTCGATAGCATAACAGGTAAAAAATTCTTTATGTTTGAAATCGATGTAATGAAGATTTTTTCAAAAAAGAAAAAAAATGTAAAGACCCTAAAGAATCTTTTACATACGGACGGCCCTGATTTAATTCCCACATGCTTTCTAAAAAATGTGCAGAATACATCTACCAACCTCTACTGATCTGCTTAACCCATCTTTGAAGTATGGAATTTTTCCGTCGGAATGGAAAGAATCCTTTCCCATCTCTCTCCATAAAAGTGGCATTAAGTCGTCCATTGAAAACTATCGGGACAAAGCTAGACTATTTCGCTATTCCTAAGTTGTTCGAAGCAATCGTTATAAATCACCTAACAGTTTCAATTTCAATATTATTGCAAGTACTCAGCATGGGTTTTGTAAGGGACAAATGAACCATAACTAATTTACTTCAGTTCACAACACACATTTCGGAAGGATTCAGAGAAAATCTTCACACCAACGTTATATGCATCGATTTTAGTAAAGCATTCGATAAAGTAGCCACGCTTTACTTGTCTATAAACTCGACATGCTTGTCTTTCAACCTAGTCTCACTCGTTGGATTTCCTCCTATCTCTGCGGCAGACCACAAAGAGTAATCTTTAAAAGTATGTTTCGAGTATCAATAATGTCACCTCTGATGTTCCTCAGGGCAGCCATCCTGTTTTTTGCTATTTATAAATGATATCTCTGCAACTATAAAATATTCTAAAATTTGATGTATGCTGATGATGTAAAACTTTTTAAGACTTGCGCGTCGATTGAGGAACGTTCTTTACTGTAGACGGATTTAATTACTTAGGTACTTGGTGCAATGTGAACCACATGCCGCTTAACCTTCAAAAATGTTAATTTATGTCTTTTTCGGGTAGGAATTTACAACCAGCTTCATACACAATTAACAACCAAAACGTTGAAAGTGTTAATGTTTTTGTAAACTTGGGAGTTACAATGAACTGCAAACTTAGCTTCAACTCTCATATAATCGCCACTGTGAATAGAGCTAAAAATGGTTTAGCATTTGTGAAAAGGTGGTCGAATCAATACAAAAACAGTTTTTACTATTTGCCTTAAGGAACTTTCAATGGGAATCTTAATCTTCCACCTTACACTAAACAATTAAAAGTTATTAATCTTCCAACTCTTGCTAGTCGAAGGGAAATGCTTGGCGTAATATTTATGACAAATCTACTGAATGGATCGATTTCAAGCCCATTTCTTCTGAACGAAGTGAACTTTAGTTTTCTCTGTCGAACTACAAGACACTACAAAACTCTTATTTAAAACAATGTAGAACCAATTTCGAACTTAACGAACCTTTCCGGCGTTTGTGCCAAGATTATAACTCTCACTCAAACGCATTTGATATGTCGCACTCCCTTTTTTCTATAAGAAAGACTGTTCTTATCTCTCTTAATCGTTAATGATGTATATGTTTGTTTCTAATCTATTAATTTAGTTTTACCCTCAGCCGATGATATTTCTTCTATAGCTGAGCAGTTTTAGATCTAAAAAACCAAACAAAAAATATGAACAGGATGTCATTGATCAATGAATTTGAACTGAGAAGCTTTCATGCAGAAATACACTCGGAGTGCTTGTCAAAGGGGCTACCCTATTAGAAAATTGTTTCTAAATTTTTTATGTTACTTTGCCCGGAAGTCGTACTCAGAACCTCTATGTGGTAAGCGGAGCACGCTCCTACCACCACACCACGGCGGCCGTATATCTTTAAAATTTTTTTGTTTTGAGGAAGAAATTCCTATAGAGAAAAATCATTTCTATTTAAAAAAAATAAAAAATAAAAAATTTATTTGAGTGTAGATAAATGTATTTGAGTGTAGGTTTGATATTTGTGTTACAAATTTACAGAGTTTCGATGGCTCTGGGATGCTCCTTATTTGCCCTATTGTTCTGATTTTCGATCTAACCCCCCAGAGATATTGAAATAACCTTAAAATGTGTATGTGCACAATTTTAGGCCAATCAAGAAAGACTTAGGGATTGTGCAAGGAGCTTGAAATCGTGAAAAGAGCGAATTTTTACATTCCTTTGGTCCACCCCAAATTTATAGATTGTGGACGGAATTGTTTCTCACTTGTTATCAATAACCTTTACAGATTTTGCTTCCAAACGTATTTAAATATACAAAAATTGGTCAATAATAAAAAATTTTATAAAATAGAAGAGGTGACAAGATTTCAATTGCGCTCAAAATTTTCAAATTCTTATTAGAGTTTTTAAAAAATTTTTCGAGTACCACCACATCACCGCGGAACTAAGTTCTGGTTTTGAAGGTGAATTAGTGATAAGACGAGGTAATTGCTAAGAGTCAGGTTATTTTGCGTCTTAGAAAACCATGATATATTAAGAGCCTCGCTTATGCAGCAAACAACGACGCCAGCCTTAAAATCTAGGAAAGTGAAGTCTATTTACAGCAAACGAAATTCATTATCTTTTTGTTATTGATATTAGAGAAAAAAATTGTAAAGTTTGCAAACGGTGATGGTTACTAGGAATGTTTCGTGAATTTTACTTTTTCATCAGCTAGCTATCGAGAGCTGAGCATTGAGCTTGAATCTCCAATATTCTTATCAGTGCAAAGGCATATGCCTTTAGCTACTCAGCCAAGTGAATGTCCCGTTGCACGCTGTACAATTGGTCTGTAAGCATTGCCTTTTTGTTTTCTATTCCTTTTAGGCACCATGTAGGCAAATTCATTACCTTTCCCATCCTGCTATATGGAGTATAAGCAGGAACTGGGCCAACATTAGCAGAGGCTGCTCTGGGAGTGTTTAAGAGTAAAGTTCTCGGGTCAGTAGCAACCGTACGCAGAAATACACAAAGTGTTTCATATTTACTGTGTACAGTGAACCCAAAGCATCTGATGTCATCACGCCCTGCTAGCCTGGACGGGTGTCTTTTCACACGACTCCACCCGTGTTTTATATGTAATTTATGGGAACTTCAGCCTACAGCGCGGTATCCAGATCACAAGAAAACGTTTAATAATTGTTTTTTCCCCTCTTAATTAGTTAAGCCATTTCCGAGATAGTAGTGGTATAAATAAATGGTATAATTAAGAATATTTAGGACCTCCATTTCTTGATATCGCAATGTAACACGTTTTTATTAGAACAATTAGGACTGTGATATAAACTGTAAGATTTAATAATTTAGGTGTAAAGTTTTAATGTTAAAAATATATAATATGTACAATATGGAATTTTTTTGCCGCAGACGAAAAAGATTAATTATAAAGGTTACAATGAACTTATACAATGAATAGTATGCAACATTTAGCGATAACAGCTTAACTTCTACGTTTGTTGCATACACAAACGAAGAGAAGTTACCTGCGCTCTTGAGGACTTAGGCTTTTATTCCCTTGTGAACACAAATCTTTGATAACTCTGTTGTCGATTAATTTATCAAATTCTCGCAAAGCAATATTGCATTGTCATCGGAGTTATACATGTGCGAAAAATTTCAGCTCAATCAGACACCGGGAAGTGTATCAAATTTAACTTGCAAGACTTCATTACAGACAACAGCCAAGTGAAAGTAAATAAAAGCTTATAAAAAGGAATATATATAATATACCTTTATTGGAATAAAAAGTAAAACAACATTCGTTTGATACCCATTTGCAAGTACCTTACCATTAAAAAAAAATTATATAGGAGGAAACGTCGTAAACCAGAATATGTAGACAACACAACGACGATGTCCTTTTCCAAAATCCTAAAAATAAGTGCACAAAATTTCAAGAAGATTGGTTCAGTGGTTTTAGCGTGATGCTTTTGCAAACATAGTCACAAACCTTCGAACTTACAATATAAGTAGGTTAAAGTATGATTTTTTTCAATACAGCTGAAAATACCACTCTGTGTATTATGCAATATATATATATATGTGTAAGTACATTTTTTAAATTTATGTATATAAATAAAAGTTCATAGAAAAAGTTTTAATATTAGCTTTGTTGGTGGCATTTTAAAAGGCTTGCCTTGTTTCAAATGATATGTGGGTTGGCGAATGTCTGAAAAACAATTGCAACAACACAGCCATATTAGAATTAACGTCAATGCAAGTTGGCTGCAACAGCTGTCTACAAGGGCATTTGTATATTCCAATTAAACTTTTTTGATCTAATAAAATCTGATATTTGTTCTTGCATATATCATACATTTGTCCATAAAACAGATATATAAGATTAAATGCTTGTTCGTAATTGAAATGCCAAATGCAGTAGTGCGTAGATCGTAATTCCGCGCACCCATTCCAATATTCACAGTTTATTAGGGTGGGCACAGTTGTAACCTAATTTTAAATCAATTTACTGTATTTTTTGTATTATAGTCGGCTTAGAATTTTAATTTAATTGAGCGGTAAGTCTCCAAAATTCAAAAAATATAAGCAAACAGAAACTTATAGCTTTAAACAAGTAAGGGTCTAACCGAACTTACATACTCAGCTGCCAAATTACAGCTTGGACAACTTTTAAATTACCTTTTTTTAAACGTGGGAGGTGGCATGCCCATTGTCCGAAATTTTACTAATTTTCTATTCTGCTTCAAAAGGTCAACCCACATACCACTTTTCATCGCTTTATCCGTCTTTGGTAATGAATTATGGCACTTTTTCGGTTTTTCGAAATTTTCGATATCAAAAAAGAGGGCGTGGTTATAGTCCGATTTCGGTCATTTTAAATAGCGACCTGAGATGAGTGCCCAGGAACTTACATACCAAATGTCATTAAGACACCTCAAAATTTACTCAAGTTATCGTGTTTACGGACAGACGGACGGACGGGACATGGCTAAATGAATGTTTTTTTTCGCCCAGATCATTTTGATATATAGAAGTCTATATCTATCTCTATTAGTTTATGCCGTTACGAGGTACCCGTTTATGCGAACAAAATTAATATTCTTTGTCAGCTTTGCTCAGCTGAGTATAAAAATACCAAAAATTTTCATTTCTGAAAATAATGCAAGAACCTTTTTCAAATCACTTTGTTAATCATTTGAAGTGATCTGTTAAGCCTTGTTATATTGGCGTGGTAGCTTGGTGGGTATACTACACAACCTTGATCCAAAGCACGTCTGCCAAACCTACCGACAGATTGCGAAATTTTTCTCTCGCATTCATATTCCCGAAAACCGCTCGAATTTAAGGTCCATTTAGCTGGATTACACAATGACAGCATTTGGAAGCACTAAGTGAGCTTAAATCGTTTGCCACCTTGTTTTTGTAGGGAGTATTAACGATGATGATAGTCGGAAATTGATGCGGCACCTTCCGGAAATAACCACTATTAAGCTACTAACCCGACATTCTCGGAAGTGATTTGATATGTCTACGTCGAATCTTCTAAATTTTTGGAATTTAGTCGCCGCCTACGGCAGGCATGCATATCGAGGGAATATTCTAAGCCACTTAACCGTCTTCGTCTTCGACGGGCTTCAAGAATTTAGAATTTTGAACTATCTTATGACACACCCTAATACTAATAATATTTTTATACAAAAATAAAGGAAATATCAGCTGTATAAGCAAACATCATTGCAAAAAAATCCACTTTTTGTGGATAAATCGCGGATAAGCCAATGTTAGCGTGTTGGCCCTTGCCAAAGGTCAATGAAAGGAATTAGTCAAAGAAAGAGAGTGGTCTGCGGTTGATCTCTTTTGTCTACTTTTGAGTACATTTGGGATTATTCAGTTTTGAATTTATGTTTCCAATGTTAAGAAACTATAAAAAATGTCAATGAATTGGGTACAATTAAATTCAATTTGTTGGACTGCTGAGGAAAAAATGTTAGAGCCCTATACCGAGCTTGAAATACTAGTACCCTACGTTCCATTATCGTATAATTGGTTTTTCTATTATTTTCTACAATTACTAACAAGAAAAAATAAAAATTTTGTAGGAGATTTAAAAAACTATAAATCGATAAGAATTCTCATACGTGTCGAAAGATGACTTTTCCGAAAGTACCCGTAGGCGCAGCAAGAGGGCCTGCCCGGCGGTACAAGTAGGAGTACGAAGAGTATCAATTCGACAGCACTCGCATGGGGCATTAAGGAGATTGAGAAGCACCTGTCTGACAGTACCCTTAGGAGCATAAAAGTGGCCAGTTCGACACTACCCGTTCAGCATAAACTTAACTAATCGCATTTTTACAGGGTTTCTACACGCGTATTCATACATATATAAGATTTAAGGACAAAGTCGTATATGTAAGGGTCTACATACTCCACTTTTACATGACTTTCATTGAACTCACATGAGATGTTTAAAAATCTCAAAATTCGCATTTACGAGTAACAGTTATTACCGAAATGCATTACGTCTGCTAATATTTTTGTCACCAGCGAGTGTAAAGGGCAACAATGAAACAGCATAAATCAATACAATACTCCTCATATGTGACAGACACTTAAGTGCCTTAGTTACTTACGTCCAACAAATCACATCAGTCGCTGAGCTAACTTACACCAATTGGTAACAATAAGGTAACCTTAATAGTTATCTACTTATTCCTTACAGCGGAGATGGGACTGCCTGGTTCGGGTAAGAATATCTCTGATCCGAAGCCTACGTACTAGCTGTATTTTAATACGCTAGACTATGTTGATGACTGCATAAAGCCCGTAGAGCTCATCGTGGAATCCTCTTTGCTACTTTCCATGAGCTCACTACTTAACAGATTTTAAGAGGCTTCCCAGGAAATATTTGACCTTAAGTGACTGGAGGAAAGGAACTGCTTGAGGCGCATGCAATATAATTGCCCTAGCCATTCAATGGCTTGGTTCCCTTCTAAGAGCGCTTATTACTTTAAAAAATTAAGATTTCTGCATAAGAAAATTCAGCTATCCAGGCTTTTATGCCGCCCTTCGTATGAAAGAAAATATAAAAGCCCATTTGGAAAAAAAATTGTCAAAAAACAATGCGAATTTGAAGTACTTATAACTTGTACTTTGTTAAAATAAAAGTTATTGGGACTATGAAAAATTGAGAAAACTGTAAGTACAAGTGTCTTATGCCTTGCACTGGTATGAATTAAGGCTGGGAATATCCGCATATTCGAATATCCGGATATCCATACGGATATCCGTTGACACGGATAAAATCCGGACGGCAACGATATCCGGTTAATATTCGTCTGTGAAACTATACGGATATCCGGATTTATGATTAACCGTATTTTGGGATATCCAGTGAAAGCAACAAATTGATGTACATATATGTTTATTTAATACTAATAAAAATAAATTCGTGGCGCGTTTAAATCAATTAACAGCGTTTTTTTCACAATATAAACAAATGGCACTGTTCTTATTTTCACTTGTTTGTAAAATTGTAGCTTTTTAATTTTTGACGTTAATTTAATAATCCACAAACATATTTTGTGAATAATTTTTCGATGATTGCTTCGTTCAATTCTGATATGCAGATATTCTACTTTTATATTCCACTATCCGGTCATACGGATATCCGGATTTTCCGCTTACGTATCCGGATAGCCGAACAGCGGATATCCGGATTTCCCATTTATGAATCCGGATATCCGGATAGCCGGATTTTTTGCTTAGCTATCCGGTTATTCGAATATGCGGTTTATCCGGATAGTTGAAAAATCCGGATGCAGTTCACAGCCCCAGTATGAATGTTGGAGTTTCGAGTTCAATACTCAGCTCCCGAGAACCTAGCTGATAAAGTAGTGAAATTCAGAAACAAATCCTAGCAACGATCGTCGGTTGTAAACTTTAAAATTTTTCTCCAATATCAATAACAAAATATTTGTGTAACGCAATATGAGCAAGTCTCGCTATTTAAATACAGAAGTGTCTTATTTTCGTAAAATTTTCACGAACTTTCGAGATTTTTCTAAAAAGTTTTTGAGACTGGTTTAAATAGTTTCAGTTACGAAATTCGTTAAAACTTTTTGTTAAACTACTGAAAATAAGAAAAGCAAGATTCAAAATTCACGAAATTTGATAAAACTTGCCACTGGTATTTTCGTGTTCACTGCTGTAGTTCTTTGGAAACAGATTTCGCCTATTTCCTTCATATCTCATATTTAAAGATTGTAGTCAGTGGCGTAGCAAGGGGGGCGGCGGGGGCGGACCGCACCGTGTGTTACCTTTTTTGGGGTGACACCCACCCGGTCTCTCCACTTTAAGAACAATGTACAAACAAACAAAAAATCACTAGCACAAAAATTTCTTTTTCTAGCTCAGCTCTATGTATAGTTCGGAGCTTTCCGCAAAAGAGTCTGACGCTATCTTGGGAGATTCCCTGTCCCAAACTCGCGATCTTCGACGTCTCAGTTGAAACATTTCTCATTTGTTTCGTGAAGTGTGTTGTGTTTGGTTGGCGTGAATTGTTAATTGTCTCTTCAAGATGTAGCTTCATTGTTCGAGATCGTACAAACTAATGCTTTGCTTTTGGCGAATACTGAAGAACTGAATTAGCTACATCTAAATTTACTGACTTTTATGATGAGGTCTCAGAAACCGAATTAGTTTTGGAGACACCAAGACTGCGAAGACATTTAAAACCAGCTAATGTTACGGTTACTAAGTGGGTGTCTCTAGATTTTTTAAAGTTTATTGTAGAATGGGATTTTACAGAATCTCTTCTTAATCTTATGATTGCACTGAAATTGTTCATGACGGTTTGCGTATCCGTAGCTTCATGTGGGAGTAGTTTCAGTAAATTCAAATTAATAAAGAAAACCATTTGCGGGCAACAATGACCCAATCGCGGCATAGAAATCATGGTATACTAGCCATCGAACATGAGGCAATACAAAATATAAATTTCGATTAAGTAATTGCTGAGTTTGCAGCTGTCATAGCTAGAAAGAAGAAATTTTAATTGTATAACAATTCCTTTTCTGTCTTAGTTATTACTGTGTTTTGTTATTTCTTCAATATTATAAAAAATAATTGATCCATGACCTTTATCATATACAATTTATTGCTTTTTGCGGTAGCTACGCCACTGATTGTACTAATTTATTTTCCAAACTTTGTTATATCAAACGATTCTTTAGTTATAATTTGAAAAACGTCTAAAGCGATTTCTGTGGCAATTTGAAAAAAAAACAACATAATTCGGGTTAGGATAATGGCGATACATAATACACCTTTATCTGAAAAGCTAGCCACAATTCACCATTGTAACTTCCTATATTTTGTAGCAGCCATTTGGCGCTAGGGCTATGAGTATGTAACACAGGGAGATCTGTAACGGATTTCTGTTATGAAGCCAGAATATCACTTTTATCCTAACTCGAATTAGGTTGTTTTTTCAAATTGCCATAGATTTATTTTTTTTACTCAGTTAATACGTGGAACGGGCAATTTTTCAATTTTTAAGCACGCAGCGTATTAAATATTTCTCTGCAAATAAGAAGCATTTCAGCTCTAAGAAATTTGCAGTCAAAACAATGAAATCTAAAGAATAAACACAACAATTTATGAACTTTCCAAATTGCTTGTATGTTTAGCCAATTTATTTTTTTCTTTTGGATCATGAGTTTGCACTTCATATAGAACACAGATCTTACCACATAGGCATAAAGAAGCACATTCATACCCAAAGCACTGTACCGAAAGGGAAGTGCACACTTTAATTTTATTATTTAACGAAATGTAAGCAAGAGCCGAAACAAAACAGTGTGCAGTTTCCTTAGTGAAAATAAATATTTGTTTTTAAAAGCCGCTAAAATTGCACAATATGTGTGCAGAAGTGGAAGTTATCAATATTTTATTATATTAAGGAAAACTTGTAAGCGTAAGGTTTTTCAAAAAAGATAAGGACCTATATGAATAGATGGAAAATATATGAGCCAAATGATGATTCGCTTGCTGCGAGAAGAAAAATCAGTCTGATCACTAGGGAATGCCGTCAAGGGGGTGTACTTTCTCCTCTCTTGTGGTACGACCTCCTCTATTGATAGTCATAAGTAAGACCAACTGAGCCTTAATCAGGTTATGCTACGCTTCACATTTTTAGAAATTTCACTCACCCAATGCTTTTATTTAATTGTCTGATTAGCGCCCTAGATTGGTGAGGATTGTGACGACTAGTACCTAGGTCCTAATTATTTTCTAGCTTTTAATATTATTA
The DNA here is from genome assembly GCA_029619165.1 of Eurosta solidaginis. Taxonomy (NCBI): domain Eukaryota; kingdom Metazoa; phylum Arthropoda; class Insecta; order Diptera; family Tephritidae; genus Eurosta; species Eurosta solidaginis. Next base: position 15,946 of record JARSSU010028435.1, read on the forward strand.
TTTGTTTTCAGTAAAACCGTCTATCTTAAATTTTTGTATACCTTTCATGAACATGAAATGGTATATTAACTTTGGTCCGATGTTTGTAACGTTGAGAAATATAGGAAATAGACTCACCATTAACTATGCCGAATTGTTCAGGGCGACGAACTGAGTTGATATAACCATGTCCGTCTGTCCTTCCGTCCGTCTGTCTGTTTGAACGCAAACTAGCCCCTCATATTTTGAGATATCTCAATGAAATTTGGCACATGGATGTATTTTTGTATTATATTAGACATTTGTCGGATCCGGTCCACTATAAAATATATCTCCCATACAACCGATCGTTCAGATAAGACGATTTTAGTCATTCCTGCCGCAATTTAGAAAGTATAAACGTGAAACTCGGTGATATATATTCTAATATATCATAGAAGATATCTTGAAAAAATCACTTTAATCGCAGCTATATATAGTATATATCCCATACAACCGATCGTTCAGATAGAAAGATTTTTGGCAATTTCACTTAATTTCCAATATAAAAACGTCAAACTTGGTGGTATTTATTCTAATATATCATAGTAGATTTCATGAAAAAATCATTTCGATCAGAGCTATATATAATATATATCCCATGCAACCGATCGTTCAGATAAGGGGGTTTTTTGCCATTTTTTATTTTATATTTATCTTAAAAATCGTTTAGGTATGTACATCTGTTCACTATATATTTCTTATCTTATACATCCGATTATTTGGATATTACGAACGGGATAAGATTATTGTTCAGCCCCATTCATGAAAGGTATGAAGTCTTCGGCATAGCCGAAGACAGTCCCGTCCTTTCTTGTTTTTAATTATTTTCTTTTCAAGTTTTTAGTCTTTATTTAATTGCCTATTATTTCTCATTCTATTTAGTTCATTCAGTGACTCATTATAACAAGGACTCTTTCCTGACAAATATAAGCCAAATCGGACCACAAATACGATTTTTTTGAATATCTCGAGCCTTGCACCACCTAGCGGGGTTTTTTTTCACAAAGCGATTCCTATTTCCGTATGTAATATGTGTTCTAATTATGAGCCAAATCGGATCACAAATACGATTTTTTTGAATATCTCGATCCTTGCACCACCTAGCGGGAGTTTTTTTTTACAAAGCGATTTCTAATCCCGTATGTAATATATGTACCAATTATGACCCAAATCGGGCCACAAATATGATTTTTTTTAATATTTCGATCCATGCGCCACTTATCGGAGTTTTTTCTTATTATTTCATTGTCGTCGGGTTCTCAACTATATTTCAAGTTTCAAGCTTGTAGCTTATCGGGAAGTTACTTAAATTTCAATTATAAAATTCTGTTCGCTACAAAGAGTCAAACTAAATAATCCCGTTTAAAAACTTGGAAAAAATATGAAAATTAAAGGAGTACCTTTATCGAAAAATGAGTGTACAAGAGTTAATAAAAGCCGGTAAGAAAAACTACGAAAATTAGGCGATTAATTGTTTTGCTTCGTTCCTTTATTTATCAACTAGTTCAATATGTTTATCTGAAATAAGAAACTTGAAAGAAAAAAATTGCAAGCTCGTCTAATAACTACCAAAATGAGATGCGCGCTTTCTTTTCAGAACAGTCCTTATATCTGTAGGCATGTGTACACATAATATAAATGTTTTTCGGTTGTGGGGTCTCTTTGATTATTGTGCCTAAACATTCGGCATAATAATTAATGTGGCCACTACATATTTATAGCGTAAAATTTTGTTAATTTCTATTGAACAAAAATTATTCTTCGACGGAAAAATATTCAAACGAAAAAAAAATACAAAAATGCAGTTGCGTTTAGGATGCGAGCATAAGGTTTTATATAAAGAAATAAAATAAAACAATTAAATTTTTTTGTTTGTCTAAGGCAACTGGCAACTGACTACAACTTGCGTGAAAATTTGTTTTGTTTATAAGCTCATTGCCGCAAAAATAATTAGTGACTCAGAAAGTATAAACCATAGAAACAGTGCCAAAAACAAATATAGTATTTGTTTGTTGTGTTCTTTGATTTTTTGGAAAACATTTAAAATGTAAGGCGCGATAACCTCCGAAGAGATTTTAGGTCGAGCTTCTCTTCCAATTAGCATCGTGCTCCTTTTTAATTTTTCCTATAAATTAGCGTGACGGGACCTACATGTTCTGTGCCAACTTCGAACAGCATCTGCAAGGCAGATGAGTTTTCACTGAAAAGCTTTTCATGGCAGAAATACACTCGTAGCGCTTGCCAAATCACTGCAGAGGGGCGATACAGCTTAGAAAAACTTTCTTCTAATTGAAAAATCTTGTTTCCAGAATTTTGATGTTGCTTTGCCCGGGCCATGAACCCAGAATTTTTGGTGTGTTAGGCGGAGCAGGCTACCAGCACACCACGGCGGTTACAAAAACCTGTGCTTTATTGAAATTTTAAGATTTTATATATTTAATTTATTATAAATTTTTTGATTCGTCATTCACCTTGAAATTGTGAACTTTTTTGAACTAGCATAAACAAAAATGTGTGCTAAATTTGATGTATGTACGTATATACATATGTTTGTATATATTAAAATACAGAAGAAAATACAGTTCAACACTTTTTATTCGATATCCTTTCATTTATAAAAAGTCATCATTGTTACTCATACGCCATGTACAACCTCTAATATTTATATTTGCATATTTTGCTGCAGTTTTTAAACATTTTTTTCTCCCATTTAATTGTCATCACATTTTTAAAGCAATAACAACTACATATATATGAAATTACTTTATTGACACACAAATCTATAATTATTCTTGTTTTTTTTTCATGTAACCTAAAGGAATACGGCTCTCTTATCACAATCTTTTCACTTTTTTTCTATAACTATATTCATGAACGCCAATTCATTCGTTTAAGACAACTTAAAATTCTACAGATCACTTTTGATTTGTATCGCTTTCTTTTCGTACCGTACGCGAGCAACACAAATAGCAAACTAAATGCGCGCCTCTTACTAAGCTATAATATTTTTATTTATTTTGAAAATTTCAATAGTCGAAAAAAAACATTGCATTATGTTTCGAATAGCGCCAACATTTCATCTTCAATGTGTTTGCGAGCAGCAACAGATATGTTTATGTAGGTATGTATATACATATGTAAGTTAAACAAACCATTCATGAGCGCGATTAGATATAGGGTGAGACATTGAGCGTGTAGATTTCGAATTAAATTATCTGTTAGGTATCTTAAAAATAAAAGAATATTTGTTGTTAAATACCGTATGTTAAAGGGAAAAAGTCTAAAATCGACCAGCTGATTGGATGGTATCAGTGCGGCTTCAATACTATAAATTGTCATAAATGGAAAGTGCCTTCCAAAAGTTAGCTCCTTGATGGATAGGGCGCTTGGGGATATCCATACGTGGGCATCTAATGTCGGGTTGAGCGTCAACGCAAAGAAGACAGATATGGTGTTGTTTACTAATAGGTATAAGGTCCCGAATTGGTCAACGACTGAGTAGCAATCTTGCACACAATATCTAGAAATCATTGGTGGAAGCTCAACTTGGCGGAGAGAGTGAAGAACGGTCCCAGGGACGACACTTTATGTATGTTAAAGAATGCTGGAGTGTACGTGTGGTCTATTTCCCTTTCTCTCCCGTTGACTATTTACAGAGATTGTTAAGCTTATCGTACTCTATGCAGCGCTTGTTTAGTGGACAGCCTCTCAAAATATAACGTACTTCAAACAATTAGAAGGGGTATGTAGGCAATCAATGCCTAGCATAACGGGAGCCCTGAAAACAACACCGATGGCTTCACTGTATGCTATTGTGGACACGCTGCCTGTAGATCTGGTGGCGAAGAAGATAGCGCTAGCAACTGCAACGAAACGCAATGCCTCGTGGCAGCTTGAGCGCAAGCGATACGGCCGTAGTAGTATAGCGGCATCAAATATTGGACGGACAAACTACCTTATTTTCTACCTGCGTTTCGATTGGTCTCTTAGAGCTACGGTAAAGATGAAAGGTTGCCGCAAGGACGCTCAAAAGACGGACGAGGCGATACACGTGTAAACCGATTGTTCAAAAGTTGGGGAAGGAGTCTCCGGTATACTGTATATATCCGGAAATAAACAAATCCTACAAGCTGCCAGATTACTGTCGTGTTTTTCAGGCGGAAGTAGCAGAAAATACTAAAGCAGTAGAAAACTGGGGGAAATTAGCTTAAACTGCACCCTCATCAATTTTAACATTGATAGTCTCAAGCAGCAATTAAGGATATAATTTCTTATAGCAAAACATCTTAAGTGTGTTCGAGTGTAAGCACACCCTAGAAAGAATTGGTATAGCATAAATATACATCTTTATTGGGCCCCTGGGCATATGGGCAGATTGAAATGAAAAAGATGATGAGCTAGCTAAGAAGAGCGCATCATTTGAAACTTGTTTCAATCAAATTGGGCGAGATCTGCAATGATCGATCAAGCAGTAAAGGCGTGGAACTAAGCGCGGGACTACAAAGTGTCGAAGATCAGGTGCACGTCTCTCAAACATAAACTAACAGAGCTACTCTTATGATTGAAAAGAGGAGACTAAGGGCTCTTGATGGTTATTCTGACTGGACACTACCTTCTAGCGTCATATGCGTTTAAATGATAGCAGATGTAGTAGGTGTGGGTTAGAGGAGGAAACTGTCGAGTACGTTTTGTGCCCATGTTTTTCCAAGGCCAATATTCCAGCTATAAAGAGTGGCAGATCTATAAGCAAAAAGTAGCATAGGGCCTCAAAAGCTTCTAGTGTTTACCAAGAGGGTGGAGTTATTTTATAACATATATCTTGGTTTCTGATTTGGTTTTTCAGTTTGATCGTTGAGCAAACTTCTTGTAACACTATGGACTCACTCAATTTATGTGATGTCCTCACGGACCACCAGTTCAACCTTACCTAAGCTGTTAAGAGCATCATCACACGCATCATCTCTTTGTAAACTTCAAAGTAGCTTTTGACAGAAAGAAGATCATTGTATGCTGTTATATCTGAACCAAAGTTACCAGATACAAACCGATGATACCATTGGCCACACAACGCGTCGTAAGCTCTGCATTCTTAATACTTTTGAAATTTTAACGTTTTCTATCAATAGAGTTTTTTGTTCCACTGTAAAATTTTATTCGATGAAGCTAGCAGTTTTTTTATTTAACTAGAGCTCAACCCACGGTCGACTCATCCCACGGACAATTCTTCCTCCGAGAAATTCATTCTATGAATAATTTATTTTATTTAAATTTTATTTTATTTTATTTTATTTTTATTTATTCTATTTTACTTTGTTTAATTTCATTTTATTTTATTTTATTTTATATTAGTTTTTCTTTCTTTGTATAAACATCTTACTTAATAATGAACAGAGATGTAACAACCAACAAAACCCCAAATAGAAAAAAAATCAACTTAAACTTGAATACCTAACCATGTGCTTTGTTTTTGTAAACACTTTATTTCTAACAACGCATACATCTCTTCGGGTACTTGCTTGCATACAAATTGTGTATATACTCAGAGACTTTAATTTATATAAAGGTGACGTGTTCGCCTTAAAATACTGTGTTGCTTCGCTCATATCAACTGTACCACGTACCGTGTTCTCACATGTAGTGAGTACATGCACGCTCTCATTCTTGATTACTCCAAACAGCATAGCAATACCATAGTAGTCCATCCATTGCATAGACCAATATAACAAACTACGCCTTCATTTACATTGTACGTATATCCCCCACATTACAAAGATGCTTACGCTACGCTTACACCTCACGCCTACATTTAGGATTCCTCATACCGTGAGCAAAGTTGTTAACACATCAAAAAAAAATTTCGAGATTTTTAATTGCAAATGATACACCCATTATTGGAAAACTCAATAAAACTTTGTGGCAAAATGGGTTAAGCAGAGGAAAATTGCTACTACTATGAAGATGCCAACGTAAGCTTGAAAATCAAACATGAATGCTCTTAAAGAGTTGTATGACAATCATACATACATAGTTACTCAATGCATACATTCAAATATATATGGGGTATTTCAACCCATTTCCGACCAACTTTGAACCCGACCCCTTTAGAATTGGCTGAAAGTTTTTCTTCTTTTTCTAGCTTAATAAAGACGTTTTTCAGAATTTTTTCAAATTTTTTCATCCAACTCAAAAAAAGTTATGAATTTTTAAAAAAAACACCGTTTTTGTTTTCAAAATGCTATAACTTTTTCAAAAATTGACCGTTTGTGATCTTTTTTTTTAATTTGTTTTTAAATGTACTTTTCGGAAAAAATACAAAAAAATTTTTAAGTTTTTTTTAATTTTTCAGTTTTTCGAGATTTTTCGAATTTCGCAATTTTTTTTTCTCATAAAAACTTCAATCAATTCTGCAATCATCCCCACTAATCCCGGAGTGGGCCGATTTTTTTTTATATTTTTTTTTATTTAATCGAAAAAAAAATTTACAAAAATTAAATTTTTTTTTATCAATTTTATTTATATAACAAAAAAATGTAAGAAAATGATTTTTAAGTATTCTTTTCTTTATATATTATGGTAATCTACGATTAAAATGACTCGCTTTCGCTGTCCAGCAACTGCATTAGGCCGGTATACACATACATTCGATTAGATTACCATAATATATAAAGAAAAGAATACTTAAAAATCATTTTCTTATATTTTTTTGTTACATAAATAAAATTGATAAAAAAAAATGTTTATTTTTGTAAATTTTATTTTTTTCAATTAAATAAAAAAAAATATAAAAAAAATCGGCCCACTCCGGGATTAGTGGGAATGATTGCAAAATTGATTGAAGCTTTTTATGAGAAAAAAAATGGCGAAATTCGAAAAATCTCGAAAAACTGAAAAATTAAAAGAAAAAAAACTTTAAAATTTTTTTTGTATTTTTTCCGAAAAGTACATTTAAAAACAAATTTAAAAAAAAAGATCCCAAACGGTAAATTTTTGAAAAAGTTATAGCTTTTTGAAAACAAAAATGGTGTTTTTTTTTAAATTCATAACTTTTTTTGAGTTGGATGAAAAAATTTGAAAAAATTCTGAAAAACGTCTTTTGTAAGCTAGAAAAAGAAGAAAAACTTTCAGCCAATTCTAAAGGGGTCGGGTTCAAAATTGGTCGAAATGGGATGGAATACCCCATATACATGTTTATGGCTCGTAAATGTGGTGACAATACGATGACGTTAGCGTACTTTGTGGCCACTGCTCGTTACTAAAAACATTACGCATTGTTGCGTTCTTCATATTACTTGCGGTATCGGTATTATTTCTGCAGTTCCTGAATAATGCCTTCGCGATCTTATTAATACATATGTATGTGTGTATATTAGGGTCGTCCTTATAAATCAACTAAACGTTTCAACTAGAAAAAGATTTTTCTAAGCGGGGTCGTCCTCGGCAGTGCTTTGGAAAATTTTGCGGGGGTATTTCTGCTATGATAAACTTCTCAGTGAAAATAAATCTGCTTTGCAGCTGCCGTTCGGAATCGACGTAAAACATGTATGTAGGTCCCGTCCCGCCAAGTTTTAAGAAAAATTTAGAAGGAGCATGGCCTAAATCTCCTCGGATGTAAATCGCGCCAAGTATAAGTGTATATTTTTTAATCCCTCATACTATATCAGAGTAATTAAAGTTCACATTTTGCTATATTGAGCCTTGATAGGGTAATTTAAACTAGAGGTCTAAGTTCATATTACCCCACGACGGCTCAAAATAGGAAAATTAACTTAAGTCACTGTGATATCATCTATATAGTATAATCGATTAAAGGTTGTATAGTAATCGTTTAAAGGTTACTAGATACAAGAAAAGTAATATAGTTTTCCCAAGTCGTACCAATATTTTTATATTTATGTATCTTTTACTATTTTGGTCGATATTATTACATACAAAAACAATAATTTGAATTTTTTGAGTCTCCATTTTTTTACTTAAATCACCATCCTTAAACGGCCGCCAAACGGGGCAACAACTATTTATGCAATATATTTGTATCCTTCATATTACCGTTTTAAGTGGTAATACTGCAAAAATCATTTATTTGGTTTATAAGAACCACCTTAATGCATATACATTAGACCTTTTCACGATGCATGGAAAAAGCAATATTGTACTCCACCTCCTATTTTGAAAACTTATTTAAGTAAGATGTTGAAAAACCAAATAAATTTTTGGCACCTTCCATACACACCTATCAAACGAATTTTCCACGTGTTCCACGCAACCGTCAACAGCAGCAGTAGAATGAGGGGGCCCGCGATTTAGAGGTACTATGACATTTTTTTAATACAGGAGAGTCTTTAGTTATTCCATGTGCAATTTTTAAGCCGAATTTCAAAAGTGTATGCAGATATCCCAAATTTAGGGACAGGACAACGTCTTCCGGGTCTTCTAGTTATTTAATAAAATACAGCTAAACAAAAGCACTACAACTAATAATGCCCAAAGCTGGCTAATAGCACGAATTCCCATCTTTGCAATCAAAACTTTATTTGTAGATTTGGACTCGAAATAAGAGCGACAAAGGGGCCTGTACATAAAAACAGCATTTAGAAATAATATATAAGATTTTAACATTAAGCAAAGTAAGCTGACACAACACTGTTTATTGAAATTGGTAAACTGAATATCGATTGCGGAGTGGAATGTTGCCCTATCTCGGCTATCTTTTCGAAAACGCCTTTTTGAAAACGCCCTAGCTCAGATTTTTATTGAATAAAGTCCGCACATATTTCGGAATTAGTTTGAAGAATGCCCTGTCTTAAAATGAGATTCAGAAACTTCACATGCCCAGCATATACTCAATATATTTTTGTACTGAAGTACGGCGTTTATGGAGAAAATTCTGTGGTAGGTCATTCATCAACCGAAACCGAAATCTTTAGTATTTAACTACTACTAGGTATTATAGTTATGACGTGCACCATTCTCATGCTTATCAATTTATTATACTTCTCTATAATTTTCTATTACATAAATCAATGCAATATTGCTGTCCCATTAATACTCCAATGATCGCAATTCAAACAAGTAAGGGAGGCTAAGTTCGGGTGTAACAGAACATTACATACTCAGCTGCCAAATTACAGCTCGCAAAATTTTTAAATTACCTTCATTTAAAACTGGGCGGGTGCCACGCCCATTGTCCAAAATTTTACTAATTTTCTAATCTGCGTCATAAGGTCAACCCACCTACCAAGTTTCATCGCTTTATCCGTCTTTGGTAATGAATTATCGTACTTTTTCGGTTTTTCGAAATTTTCGATATCGAAGAAGTGGGCGTGGTTATAGTCCGATTTCGTTCATTTTAAATAGCGATCTGAGATGAGTGCCCAGGAACTTACAAACCAAATTTCATTAAGATACCTCAAAATTTACTCAAGTTATCGTGTTAACGGACAGACGGACGGTCGGACGGACATGGCTAAATGAATATCTTTTTTCGCCTAGATCATTTTGATGTTTAGAAGTCTATATCTATCTCGATTAGTTTATACCGTTACGGGGTACCGTTATGCGAACAAAATTAATATACTCTGTGAGCTCTGCTCAGCTGGGTATAAAAATATTCATAAAATATTTGAAAAATTTTTTATATGTAGATTAGCTTCTGCAGCGAAATCTTTTTGTGCGTACACGAAGAATAGCTCATAGCAATGACGATTTATGCCACAAATGTCACATTGCTCTCATATTTACATGTTCATACATTTGTATGAATGTTATACAGCACAAAGTTTTTAAGCGTCTAATTTGCTAAAGAAAATTGTTTATTTATGTATGTACATATATGAACCATAATATTTTGGAAGCCTAATTTATGTGATCCCACTATGCGCGAACGGCACGCTCCGTAATCGAACACCAATTTCTTTTTATTGTTTTGTGTTTTTATGCGTGTTCCTTTCAAAAAAAGATACTACAAGCTGCATGGCTTTTCCCCGATCGAAATAATCGCAATCAGATCGACCACGTTGTGATAGACGAACGGCATGCCTCCAGGGCTTTAGATGTGCGCACGATCCGAGGACCTAACATCGACTGGGACTATCATCTTGTCGCAGCCAAAATACGCACCCACCTCTGCGCGACTAAAACGAAGGAACAACAAACTCACACTCAAACAAAAGACTCGGCTCCCACATGCAGGAGCATTGGCAGCATATTTCCAAAGCACTTCGTACTGCCACCGAGGAAAAAAATGGTTACCGGCGACCACGGAAAAACAATTGGTACGATGAAGAATGCCGCGTTGCAACCGAAAGAAAAAACGAGCGCAACAAGAGGAGTGTGTGGACGCTATCGCGAGTTGAAAAGGGAAGCGATACGCCTTTTCAGGAAGAAAAAAGCAGAGGCAGAAAGGCATAAGTGCGAGGAGCTTGAGCTGCTAGCCACCAGGAATATCACTCGAAAATTTTAGCAAAACTCTTGTAAGAACGAAAACGGCGACCTTGAAACTGATGTCCACAGAGTACTTAGATTATGGGGGAACACTTCTCTGCTCTCCTAAATGGAGACAGCGATTTACCGCACAGGGATGACGAACCCGAACCAGCAATCGATGATCATGGAATAAATATATAAAGTCCTATCAAGTGTATTGTGCGAAAGATTGAAGCCCACCGTGAATCGGATGATTGGACAGGACCCTATCGTGCGATTACTTTAATTTGATGCTGGAGAAGAGAAAATTAACTAGCTGCAGAACTTAACCGCTCTGGAAGAATATTTTATAAAAGCGTGCAATTACTGGCATATGCTGATGACATTGATATCATCGGCCTAAATACACGCGCCGTTAGTTCTGCTTACTCCAAACTGGAAAAAGAACGGGTAAAGATGGGTTTGATGGTGAATGAGGATAAAACAAAGTACCTGCTGCCATCGAGCAAGGAGTCTTCGCATATGTGCCTTGGCAACCACGCTACTGTTGGCAGCCATAATTTCGAAATAGTAAAATACTTCGTTTATTTGGGAACCAGCATTAACACTAACAACAACATAAGCTCTGAAATCCATCGAAGAATCGCTTTTGCCAATAAATGCTACTTTGGACTAGGTAGGCAATTGAGAAGTGAAGTCCTCTCGCAGCAAACGAAAATCATACTCTACAAGTCACTTATCGTACCTGTCCTGCCGTATGGTGCAGAAGCATGGACCATGACAACATCAGATGAAGCGGCTATGGGAGTGTTCGAGAGAAAAGTTCTTCGAAAGATTTATGGACCTCTACGCGTTGGCGAGTACCGAAGAGGATTTAACGATGAGTTGTACGAGCTTTAGGCAGACATTATTATAATCCAGCGAATTGAAATGTAGCGGCTGCGCTGGCTACGCCATGTTATGCGAATGTAAGATGACGCTCCGGCTAAGAAAGTGTTTTTATCGGAACACGCCTATGAAAGCAGAGGAAGAGGGCGGCCCCCACTACGCCGGAAGGATCAGGTGGAAAACGATTTAAAATTCCTTGGTGTGACCAATTGGCGTCAGTTAGCAGAGAGAAGAAGCGACTGGCGCACCTTGTTGGAGGGCCATAACCGTTTAAACGATTAAGCGCCAATTAAGTAAATATAATACCTTTATAAACGGATCTCTGGATCTAAAATAAGTCGGCCTGATAGCAACAACAGTTAACTCTACAGCATTCGTTTATCCGAATCAATATGAATAAAATTTCACCATAGTGGCCCATATACAACCATCAACATATGACCTATAATTGTCATTTCTAATCTTTTGTTTTGCGGCTAAATATTATAAAATGAATTGGTTTTTGTGCTTATCGAAGTCGCGGTTGCAACCTCACATCAATCAAAATCAATAGCCCAAGTATAGACTACAAGTATACTATTGCAATTCGCGATTGCATTATGAGAAATATTGCTTCCATCTCTACATATGTATGTTTATGTTCGTGTGTGATTATATACGTACATTAGGATGGTCCTTATAAATCCAATTACCGTTTTTTTCCAGTCTCATCCCTTCAGATAGTAATACCTAGGTAATTAGTTCAGCGACAGCAACAACGTGATATTTCTTCGGCCTGTTCAAATATGATGATTGGTTGAATGTGGATGTATGTATGCATACTAGGGTAGTCTTTATCTATCAAATGAAGGATTTTTTAGACTTATTTCTTCCGACGATAATACCTAGGTCAAAAATATACAAAGAAAAGATAAGAGAAACAGAGAAAATGTGAAGAAAAAGAAGAGGAAGCCTGCGAAGGACGATTGAGAGTAAAAGTAAGAATAAGGGTAATAATTTTAGACAATGTGGTAAAGAGATGTTAACAGGAAGATTAAGAATAAGCATACGATTAAAAGTAATAGTGAGAGTTAGACTCGGATAAGACTAAGAACGGGAAAAGTAAGAGGAAAAGCAGGAAAATTTACGAAAGAATAAAAGGGGTGGGAAAATTGAAAAAGCTGATTAAGATAAACTCAACAAGTAAGGAAGGCTAAGTTCGGGTGTAACCGAACATTACATACTCAGCTGAGAGCTTTGGAGGCAAAATAAGGGAAAATCACCATTTAGCAAAATGAGCCTAGGGTAACCCTGTAATGTGTTTGTATGACATGTGTATGAAATGAAAGGTGTTAATGATTATTTGAAACGTAGTGGGCCTAAGTTCTATAGGTGGACGCCTTTTCGAGACATCGCAATAAGGGTGGACCAGGGGTGACTCTAGAATGTGTTTGTACGATATGGGTATCAAATTAAAAGTATTAATGAGGGTTTTAAAAGGGAGTAGCCTTTAGTTGTATATGTGAAGGCGTTTTCGAGATATCGACCAAAATGTGGACCAGGGTGACCCAGAACATCTTCTGTCGGGTACCGCTAATTTATTTATATATGTCATACCACGAACAGTATCCCTGCCAAGATTACAAGGACTTTTGATTTCGCCCTGCAGAACTTTTTCATTTTCTTCTACTTAATATGGTAGGTGTCACACCCATTTTACAAAGTTTTTTCTAAAGTTATATTTTGCGTCAATAAACCAATCCAATTACCATGTTCATCTCTTTTTTCATATTTGATACAGAATTATGGTATTTTTTTCATTTTCCGTAATTTTCTATATCGGAAAAGTGGGCGTGGTCATAGTCGGATTTCGGCCATATTTCATACCAAGATAAAGTGACTTCAGATAAGTACGTGAACTAAGTTTAGTTAAGATATATCGTTTTTTGCGCAAGTTATCATGTAAACGGCCGAACGGAAGGACAGACGGTCGACTGTGTATAAAAACTGGGCGTGGCTTCAACCGATTTCGCCATATTCAGAGAAAACAGTTATCGTCATAGAATCTATGTCCCTACCAAATTTCACAGGATTGGTAAATTTTTGTTCGACTTATGGCATTAAAAGTATTCTAGACGAATTAAATGAAAAAGGGCGGAGTTACGCCCATTTTGAAATTTTCTTTTATCTTTGTATTTTGTTGCACCATATCATTACTGGAGTCGAATGTTGACATAATTTACTTTTATACTGTAAAGATATTAAATTTTTTGTTAAAATTTGACTTTAAAAAAAAATTTTTTTAAAAGTGGGCGTGTTCGTCATCCGATTTCGCTAATTTTCTATTTAGCACACATATAGTAATAGGAGTAACGTGCCTACCAAATTTCATCATGATATCTTCAACGACTGCCAAATTACTGCTTACAAAACTTTTAAATTACCTTCTTTTAAAAGTGGGCGGTGCCACGCCCATTGTCCAAAATTTTTCTAATTTTCTATTTTCGTGTCATAAGGTCAACGCACCTACCAAGTTTCATCGCTTTATCCGTCTTTGGTAATGAATTATCGCACTTTTTCGGTTTTTCGAAATTTTCGATATCGAAGGAGTGGGGGTGGTTGTAGTCCGATTTCGTTCATTTTAAATAGCGATCTGAGATGAGCGCCCAGGAACCTACATACCAAATTTCATCATGATACCTCAAAATTTACTCAAGTTATCGTGTTTACAGACGGACGGACGGACGGACATGGCTAAATGAATTTCTTTTTTCACCCAAGATCATTTTGATATATAGAAGTCTATATCTATCTCGATTAGTTTATGCCGTTACGGATTACCGTTATGTGAGCTCTGCTCAGCTGAGTATAAAAATGTGTAACGGAGACAAAAAAGATAGTAAGAGGAGAGGTAGGTGGATAGATAGAGAAAGACAGAACAGGGTTTGTCTTAACGTTTTCAGGGTTAGCCAGAGCTGTTTAAAATAAAGTTCTGATAAGCCAATGTTTTTTTGCCATCAGTTAAATCTATAAGCTCTTTGTTCAAACATCTCTGCTGTAAAACATCTGCCGTTATATATTTTTTCACCAGCAAATGAGCTCACCTCAACGCGTGGTTTACATAGATAAATGTTGAGTATTCGAACCGTATACTATCAATTCGATGTTTTCGTATTCCTCCCAGATATTCATCCGCAACTTCATAATATTGTCCACATCGTCAATCAATCACAATAATGAGATTGTCAGCAGTATGTTTCCATATGCCCTAACTGTGGACAATGTGATACGCTGAAGACGCGGCTAATCAGTTCCGTTTTCCGTTTCAGGAAAAGGAAAAAAACCCCTCCATAAAAGCAAATACAGACCGCAGGCGTTATTTTCCTGCACGTTCCTTCGCATATTAGAAAGTGTTTTGTTTTGTGATACTGAAAAAATCAATGCTGCAGATAAGTTAAGAAGCAACACTGAAATTTATGAGGGCAAGTATTGTCCAATGCGATTCCATTTTGTATATTGACTACACCTGTCTGGTTTAACTGCATCATGCAGCAGTACTGCTAAGTTGCTACTTAATTAATGGAATGTTGCTGATGCTCAAACTGATAATGTGCTGCTATAGCGCAGTGACATTTTTGTTGCGTTTGATTTGCTAGTGATGATAGTGAATATATTGTCAACATTTCATTCGACGAACGCGCAACGTGCCACAACTGCTGGAACTTTGCCAAAGAAGATTACTGTAGAGTTCTCCAAGCGGAAATATTAGCCGTATCCAAAGCAGTAGAAACCCTGGAAGAGAATATAGCTTAAGCTGCAGCCGTGTTAACTTTTATATTGACAGTCAAGCAGCAATTAAGGCAATAATCTCGCATAGCACAGCATCTAAATGTGTGTTAGAGTGTAAGCTGTCTCTGGAGAGAATCGGGACAGGGAGAATCACACATCTTTATTGGGTTCCAGGGCATATGGGAATAGATGGGAATGAAAAGCGATGAACTAGCTGAAAAGGGCGCATCCCTTGAAGCTTGCTCCGTAGACGTCCCAAATAGACTGGGCGAGATTAACGAAGGCGAGAGGTGCACATGATCGACCAAGCGAGAAAGGCGTGGTTCAAGCGCGGGATGTAAAGTGTCGAAAATTATGTGTAGGTCTTACAACCTTAGACTAACAAAGTTGCTTTTATCATTAAAAAGAGAGGACTGTATACTCATGACGGGTATTCTGACTGGACACTGCCTTCTGGCGTCACATGCCTTTAAATTAGGCTTAGTAAGTTATAGCAGATGTAGAAAGTGCAGGTTGGAGGAGGAAACAATCGAGCACGTTCTGTGCTCGTGCCCTGCGCTCGCCAGGCTAGGACTCCAGCTATTAGGATTGATACAGCTGTCAGATCTAGAAGCAGCAAGTGGCTTAAGTCCTAGGAAGCTTCTAGTATTTTCCAAGAGGAGGGAGTTATTTATAACATAGGTCCTGGTTTTTCAGTTTGGTCGTTAAAACAAACTTCTGGTAACACTACGGTCTCATTCAGTCTATGTGCGGTTCTCGTGGACCGGCCAGTTCAACCTAACCTCACCTTGCCAAAGAACGAGGTGACCTATCACAACAAGCAACACTGCTGCAGCTCGAACACATCAGTATTCTTATGCATTGTGATAAGCTGAATCCAAATATGCTACCGAGCCGCGGTTTTGCACTAAGCTCGAAAACGCTCATTAACCATTTAATGCCTACACTGTTTGAGGTTCGGGCCGAATCTCGATCTATTTGGTCAATTCCAGTGCCAGATTCGGACTTAGCGTGTCTGCAAAACATGGACATATGTACATACGTATGTCACATAATCAGATGAGCCAACTTTATTTTTCGCTGCGCACACACACAGCTCGCACAGCTACTTACTTTCGAATATTTTCGAAGATACAAAAATTTACGATTTCGGAGAAAGGAAACCGCTCGCATTTATTCAGGGACCAAATCGTAACATCCGTGATCCTATTACTGATCAAGTAAGAATATGATTTTCGGATTATGACATACGTGAACGTACTACTTCGATCGTATTTTTGGATCGCAACATACGTAACAAGTGACTGACCTACACGTTACGTTCCACTTTCATTCGAACACAAGCTGGCGATCGTATACACACAAATTTCATTGAAAATGTGAAAAAAATTGTTAAAATAGATGAATAAGTAAAACATAATAACAAATTTCAAACTGTTATTATTAACAAAGGTCGAAATAAAACAAGCTTAATCCAATCCAAAAGGAAATATTGGCGAGACACCCGCTCGTCTGCTTCAAATTTAACTGCTCCAGAAAGTAACAAAAGGCTTCTTAAGTTTAAGCGAAATCTCTTCAAAAAGTGCAAGATCTTTTTGTTACAAAGAAATAATACATAAGTGATATACTTGCGATAAGGGCCGCATGAGAGCCGAGCCGGGCCCCTGGGACAGTTCGCGTTTACGGGCCCCCCAACAAAATAAACTCAATCCAGTAAAAAATAA
Source organism: Eurosta solidaginis (assembly GCA_029619165.1). Taxonomy (NCBI): domain Eukaryota; kingdom Metazoa; phylum Arthropoda; class Insecta; order Diptera; family Tephritidae; genus Eurosta; species Eurosta solidaginis. The sequence goes on from JARSSU010028435.1 coordinate 32,769, forward strand.
CATAATATACATAAATTTTTCAATTCACATTGTCAGTTTTATTTCATATAAAATAAGATTTACTGGAGCAGTTACATAAATGAAATGTTGGATTTCATTGTTTGATTTGCTTACTGCCACACTGACTGGAAGTGTGCAAAATATTCTTAATGCTATGCAGATGTTAGGAAATAATCCATCAATAATCAATATTCCATCTTCATGTCATGAAATTTGTTCAGAAGTTGAAATGGTGGCAGCGAATCACATCCCAAATTTGCTAAGTGGATGACTTTCATGTAAGCTTATTCACGGAATACTCATATGTTTGCACAAATTTGCGCTTCGCAAAACAAGTGTACTAATTTTTTCAAATTAACGCTCTAGTTTATTATCAGCCTGTATTTACATATGTCGCTGGCTTTTACAAAAATGAAAAGGCAATACGACCAAACCGATAGGGGCATAGTTATAGTCGAAATAAAATGTGATTTTAAGTTAGTTGAAACATTTTTGACAGATAGCGCTTATAAAATTGTTGCAAAAACGTTCATCTAACTTAAAATCACATTTTATTTCGACTATGACTATGCCTCGACTATGTATTTGATTGGATGCTTATCATTTTAGTTTAGTGATTTTCAATTTTAAAACAATTTTTGTAGCAACAAAAAATGTATGTATCTATGAAATCCTAGTTAGAGTACTGTCAATACTGCTTTGCCTTGCCGGGCCCCCAAAAACCTTCCGGGCCCCAGGGCAATAGCTCTGGCTGCCCCCCCCCTCTCCGCGGCCCTTGTTGTTGTTGTTGTAGCAATGCTCGCCCCGCCTAATAGCCGCGACCGATCACAAATTGTCATCAATATCCTCTAACGGGAGTCCAAGGAAACTTGCCGTTTTAACAGGGGTGGACCATAAGGAAAGGGGTGTTAGAGGCGTTGGTTCCACATTACAATTAAAGAGATGGTTGGTGTCATGTGGGGACACATTGCAAGCGGGGCATACATTTTGTATGTCGGGGTTGATTCTGGATAGGTAAGAGTTTAACCTGTTACAGTATCCAGAACGAAGTTGAGCAAGAGTGACACGCGTTTCCCTGGGGAGTATGCGTTCCTCTTCCGCGAGTTTTGGATACTTTTCTTTAAGTACTGGATTCACCGGGCAATTCCCGGCATAAAGGTCCGACGCCTGTTTATGGAGTTCACCAACGACCTGCTTGTGTTTTTTCGCTTCATACGGCTGGGTTCAGGTGCCGTATTTCCTCGAAATGCTTACGTAGATGACTTACGACTTAAGCCCCTAGGCGGTGCTGGTTCATCAATCAGATGTCTGTTGGGATGCCCAGGTTTCTGGGTATTCAACAGGAACTGTTTGGTCAGCATCTCATTTCTCTCCCTGATGGGGAGTATTCTCGCCTCATTATGCAGATGGTGTTCTGGGGACATAAGAAGACAGCCCGTGGCGATTCTGAGAGCAGTATTTTGGCAGGCCTGTAGTTTCTTCCAGTGTGTAATTTTTAGGCTTGGCGACCATATGGGTGACGCGTAGCACGTAATCGGCTGGCTAATTGCTTTGTATGTAGTCATGAGCGTTTCTTTATCTTTTCCCCAGGTACTGCCAGCGAGGGATTTGAGGATTTTGTTACGGCTCTGAATTCTCGGAACAATTGCGGCTGCGTGCTCACCAAAATGTAGATCCTGATCAAACGTCACACCCAAGATTTTGGGGTGTAGGACAGTCGGTAGCGTAGTGCCATCGACGTGGATGTTCAAAATGGTCGACATTTGGGACGTCCATGTTGTAAATAAGGTCGCGAAAGATTTTGTCGGTGATAATGCCAGGTTTCGCGAGGCGAAAAAACTGGAGAGATCAGGGAGGTAGCCGTTTATTTTATTGCATAGCGCATCGATCTTTGGGCCTGGGCATGTGTCCATTATATTGTGCAGTCGTCGGCGTAGGAAACGATTGTGACTCCTTCCGGTGGTGAAGGTAGCTTAGATATGTAGAAATTAAACAAAAGTGGGGATAGGACACCACCCTGTGGCACCCCTTGTTTAATTCTCCTTGGTTTTGGTGTTTCGTTTCTAAATTGCACCGATGCCTGCCGACCACCCAGATAATTTGCGGTCCACCTTTTAAGACATGAGGGGAAGGGTAGACCCTTCCAGGTCTTGCAGTAATGAGCCATGGTTGACCGTATCAAAAGCTTTTGATAGGTCTAGCGCTACGAGTACTGTTCTATGGTGGGGGTATTGATTTAAACCGCAATTTATCTGGGTGCTAATGGCATTTAGCGCGGTGGTAGTGCAATGGAGTTTTCTGAAGCCATGCTGATGAGGGGCTAGCTGCAAATTTGCTTGGAAATAAGGGAGCAAAATGGCTTCAAGCGTCTTTGCCACTGGCGATAGGAGAGATATCGGACGATACCACTCACCTATGTTAACTGGTTTCCCAGGCTTTAGTAGCGGGACCACCTTGGCCATTTTCCATTTCTCGGGTATGACAAAGGTGGACAGAGACAGGTTGAAGATATGCGCTAAATATTTGAAACCCTCTTTCCCTAGGCTTTTAAGCATCGGTATGGCTATGCCGTCTGGGCCCACTGCTTTGGATGGTTTAGCGCGACCAATGGCGTCCTCAACCTCTTTAGCGGTGATGGTGATTGGTGACGCGCTGAATTTGTGTTTATGTGCGTGTCTATTGGCTCTCCGTCTATCTTTGTCGACCGTAGAATGCATTATATATTGTCGGCAGAAAGCGCTCCGCGGCCCTGCTTGCGCTTTGTTCGGTAAGTCCAAAGGGTTACTGCACTCTTAACTGCCTTCGGACTATCTTTTCATCGCCTTCGCTACTACTGGAGCTCAAAAAAATAATAAAATTGGATCCATCGCAGTTATTTACTTTATTTTTTATATTTTGCGTAACCAATTTGACAGTTCAAAATCTATTGTGAGCTAAAAATGCAATCCAACCTAATGTGGATCGTAAAATTTATTGTGAATTGAAAATAAATTACGTTCCGTTTGCATTTGAATGTTATAATCCCATTTTGTTTATACGTTTGACGTATCACGTAATTTTCTTTCGTATGGTTGCTGATCCGTGATGGTATGTTACGAGCCTAGCTTGTTATGGATCAGCAATAAATCAGATTTACGTCAGGACTATCAAGAAGGTATAAATTTAATAAAACCGAAACTCACAACACAAGATTTTTTTACTTTTTTCTTAATACTTTTTATTTAATATAATGTGTTTGTTTAGATTTATTTAGATTGTTTTTTATATATTTTCGTTTTGTGTTTTTAATTTATTGTTATTAAATTCTTCTGGAAATATTTAAATTATAGTTAGTTGTTATGTATAGGATAGTGTATATGTACTATGTATTAATATGAAGGATACAGTATACAATAGAGATTATACATTTTCTTCTTGTTTTTTTTACTTTTTCTCTCTTACTTAATAACCGATCCATTGTTTTTTTTTACATTTAAGAAATAATAAGCAACCCGTTTATGAATTAAAATTAAATTAAAATAGCAGCAAAAAGCTTAAGAAATTAGATGCATACATTGATAGTATTTACTTAGTAAGATTAATAGTGTCCATATAGAAACAATGTATTTGTATGGAAGTTAAAAAAAAATATAATAATCAGAACAACTTTTAAAGCTGCAACTGCGAACGCAGAAAATGGGTTTTTGTGGACGACGAGCAAATAACGTTAATTTTTGTTGGATTTTTTATTTAATCGTCACACGAGCAGGAATCACAAAAATAAATAAATATACAAAACCAAACAATGGCATTAGGGTCGTACATATGTATGTATGTATGTACAATGCACATGTGTATTAATTTTTTTCTATTTTACAATTTCAAAATATTTATAATTTATTTCAACGAAGCGATTACTTTCCGTGTTAAATACAAAATTTTTTGTTTTTATTGAAAATTGCAAAGTAAAAAAAGGGCGCAAATTATGATAGTTCAAGGCATTTTCATTAGCAGCGATTTGCAACAAAAAGTAAATACTTCATATGCACTATAATAAAATAATTAATTTCCGTTCTTTACATTCGATACCGAATTTGTAATTTTTATTTTTTTATTACAAGCAACAGTAGTATGTACATATGTATGAAGGTATATCAGGGTGGTTTTCTTATTTTTTCGTTTTAACCTGAAATATTTGCAGATCATATATTTTATATATTTCATGAATGTTTTTATTAGAAAAACTTAAAAAATTTTAGTGAGCTTGCGTTCATATATTTCCGAGTTTTGTAGCTGTAGACTTTTTTTTGGCAAACTCATTGCACGAAATCTTATTTCTTTAACGTCTGTAATAATAATTTCATTTACTACTGTGGTCAAATTTAGCCCGACGAACTTTAATGATTTTAATTTTAAAGAACTACTAAAAGTTAAGAATTGAAAAAATCAACTGCCTGATAATATCAAAGAGGTTATAGGACTTGTCCGACATTTTTTGTACTAGCATGAGTGAAAAATTTATGATTAAATTCTTTCGGGGGCAGAAAATTTGCCGAGATTTTTACAAAGGCTTGGCTAGATTTTTCCCCTTTTAATAGAATGGGCCTTCCAAAGAAAACGTAGCAACGATACAAACATTTTAAAAATGCTTTTTATAGATACTCCGGCTAGGATTTTCTATCTAGGTTGGCCCCGATCAGAAAAGTTAAGTGAACGCTCTATAGTGCTCTCTTCGGATGGCTCCAATCAGTGATAGCTATCTGGACATTTCCCCATTTTTTTATCCTAACGTGCATAGTTCTTTGTTCCGCTTAAAATTGTTGATCCTGTTTCAACTCTTCGCCCTACTTAGGCGTGTAGAAGGGTTGTTCCTTTCGGGTGGTCAATTGTACAGGGGAGACATACATACATCGGAACGTGCTGCTTAAGCCTAAGAAGGTAATATTTTGGGGAGGTTTACGAACGTTGATATCCCCTTTCTAGACAAAGTTCCAATACACTCCGGAAATAGCACCTAACGATATTATCTCAAACCCACCCTCCTTCCATGAGTCCTGGATGTTAAATACTTTTGGTGGGTAATGTTCACAATTCGATTGGATAAACTGCTCAGCAATAACAATTCTCATTCGCGCATAATCATAATCACGGTTCTAGCATCGGCAAAATAATATAAACCACGCTCGCTGCGATTTAGTGTAACCTCTCAAAAAAAAACAAAAACAACACAGTCTGTGCTCAAAAAAATAATTATTTTGAATTTCCCTGGTACACATACGTACATACATACTTATATATAGAGTATGCATTATATAATAGTTGTTGAATTCATTTGCCAATTAAATTATGAGCGCTTTTTGCAGGTCTATCTCTGCGCTTTACATTTAGCTTAATAATTTGTTATGTATGTTCTTGAGTAGTTAAATGAATGTACTTTTTTAGCATACGATTAGAAGTTGATTCTGATGTGATATTTTGTTTGCTTTTAATATCGTTACTGGTGTTGCTCAAATTTGATGCGCGTATATCTCCATCAATATTTAGTTTGAATTTGAGCTATTTATTTTAAACTTTTTCGGTTTTCATTTCTTAAGTGTGCGATATGTACATGAGTACTTTTCCCGTTCTCTTTATCTTTGCTAATTTTACGCTTTTCATTTGAATACGCTGTACTTCACTCGTTCAAACTTGATTTTCCATCGATCGATTAGAAAATTCAAATACGTATGTATGTATGTATTTATGCGTATGCATGTTTTGACCTTTTTTGTTGAGTATATATGTATATATATATATATATATATATATATGCATATGTACGAATGTTTGTATGTATTTATAAATAATTTATGCATGCATATGTCTGTTTTCATACATTCCATTTTATGTTTTTTCCTCTTTCTATATCATCGTTCATTTCATTTTGCATACATATTTAGAACGTTTACTTATTTATATTTACAAATTGAAATCAGTATTTTTTTAAGCATATTTTCAAATAAGTGAAACAACGAATTATTTTTTATTGTTTTATATTAAATATACTATATACGTAATAATAGATTAGCAACTAAGGAAATACTAGAGGCGCATATATCATTCATTGCATTGCCTGCCATCCTTTTGCGCACATTGCTCATCATTCACAATAGTTCCAATAAGTCCTGGTTTCTCTAACGAATCCCATTTGCTTGCTTCATTTACGCAACAATTCGTTTGACTCTTCGCCTAGCGTATTATTGCTCTAGCTTCGAGTGGATTCCATCCAGGTATCAGTTTTATTATACGTGGCTCGTTTTGCGCTGCTTGATTATCACTGCGTTGTATGATTTCTTGATATATGAAACTCCTTTCAATTTAATGTATTTTCAGCACGAAAACGATGACAATGCCAGTTCTATACTTTAAAGATTACAGTACTAAAAGAAATCAGTTCCAAAACTATGCATTTGGAAATATAGAATATGTATGAGTGTTTTGTTGAGTGTCTTAGAAGTGAAATGGGCGCTTAGTTTGTTTCTTATCGCACACGCGGTATTGTTCTGAAATAGAAAAAAACAAAAACAAATTAGTAAAATAGTAAATAAATAATCTACTGTAAGTAAATCCATTTTTACCCTACCAATATCCGCAACATATTTTATAGGTATATGGTATTTACGTGTGTGCCCCAAATTTTCTACTATCATATATATTATTTCTGATTGCTGTTTCTATGTACGGGTCCCTTTTTCGCTCTTATTTGGAATCCAAATCTATAAACAAAGTTTTGGTTGTAAAGATGGGGATTCGGGCTATTAGCGAGCTTGGGTAATTTTGGTCGTAATGCTTTTGTTTAGCTATATTTTATTAAAATAATTTGCTAAAAATAAACGATTGTGTGCACACAAAGAAATCTATTTGTACTATGGCACTATTGTGAATATTTGCTGTGCATTGCCGACAGTTGCTAGCATACGCCAACTGTAAGTTTTAATTAATTGATAGAACAGCTGATTTCTGTTGATATTTGATAAGACACTTTTATATTGGTGGCGCAAGATGCGCACGGGTTCGGCTCGTTACTTATATTATTTATTATAGCGAAATTTTCACCAAAGAAGCGTCCTTCCCCACGTGAAGGAAGGAGTTACTATTGCGTCCTACGCCTATGGCTGGTCCGGCTCATCCATTAATGAGCTGTGCTATAAAATTAACTATTGACTATCTCCCTAGTTTTTCCAGTTTCTTCACCTTCCGCAATTTGGCACTGTCACTGACCGACCCAATCCTCGGCGAACTTATTTACAACGTGGACGAAGTAGGTGTCGGCAATATCGGACATCCACGTCGATGGCTGAAGCTACCGACAATCCGACACACAAAACTTCTGGGTGTGACGTTCGATCAGGACCAACATTTTAGCGAGCATGTATCCCCAATTGTATCTCAAGTTTATAGCCGTAACAAAATATTCAATATCCTTGCCGGCATAACTTGAAGCAAGTCTAGACCCTGGGAGAGAATAGGTGAACGAGGCGAACTGGGAGTATAAAAGAAACGCGTTACAAGCGATGGTCTATCAGTCTGATTTTAACACGCTATCAGTGAAGTACGCGAGTATTGTAATCGTGAAGTACTACTACCAAAGGAGTGTAAGTAAACTGAATATTTAAGTTTTTTTCGATAGTGTAGAGATTCGAACTATAACAGAAGCTGCAAAAATAATAAGGAAATTACACAAAATTCGGTACAATATGAAGAGCTCTATACTGAAATGAAATAGTAACATTCCAACACTTCCTTTTTAATGGAATTTTAAACAGATCTATTATGTATCTTTAAAACTTTTACGCACTATCGTGTAGATATTGAAAAGGAAACTATGCTTACATTAAAGTAAGAATAATAACCTGTGAAATTTCATTAAAAAAGTTTAATACTCACCTTGGCGACTGCACTCTTCTCTTCGGTGTATTAGGCGCTGTCACAGCCACTCGACTTGTGGGCGTGCGCGCCCGTGTTAATCCTGCATTTGTTGCTGTTGCCCCAACAACGCCAACTGATGGCATACTATATCGTTTGGGCGGTACAATGCGACTGGGTGATCGTGTTGATTTTTCTGCATCTGCTTCTTGTGTTGTAATTCTGGTAATTTTTGGAGATATACTTTGTTTAGTGGTTTTCACATTTGGGAACGTTTTCAGAACGGGTTTCGTATTGCAATTATCTTTTCGTGCTCTACATGCCACATATATACATGCAAGTTGGTGTGTCAAAAATAATTGTATATGTGCGTGTACAAGAATTTTTACAAATACACAGGTGCAATTGCATAATTTTTATATACAAAATAATTAAATTCATAAATTTTGTTGGCCAAAAGAAGATTAGGAGAATTTTGGTATGATACATGAAAAAAAAATAAGAAAAAGAATAAATTAAATAAACGGGTATTCACAAATATAAATTAATAGTAGTAAATGTGCTTGGTTGTAAATTCATTCGAAGGTGGTGTAAATGATATGTTAACACTACTGTTGGAATAGATCCCCTTTTCATTGTTACATTAGTTCTACTCAGACCCGTTGTTAGTTCTACTCAGACCCGTTAAATTTGAATTTGGATTAGTTAGCAATTAATTAGATGCCTATTTGATGGCCAGTGATGCTTTTAATTGTTTTCCGAAAAAAACATTACTAATTGATTGCCATTAAAAGAAAAAAAAACAAAAAGAAAAATCATGACTTTTTGATTACTTTTATTATTTTTAATTTTTTCGCTTTGTTGCGAGGAAAATTCTCGTTTGTTGCATGCACGGGATAATTTCTACATACAACTACATTTTAGGATGCAAAATCGTAAGCGCTTATCGAGGTATAGATACATGCAACATCTATGTAGGGCGAATAGTATATGAGCTTTGATGTGCCTATTTTGCTACACTCTTATATAAAATAATGTGGATCGAAAACGGCGATCTTTAATTGCCCAGGCAATATGTAAAAAAAAATTCGATTCATAGGTTGGCGTCCAAAAGCTTGCATTTGGCAACGATCCTCTATGATTTCATCCTTAAGTCATATTGTTATATCCAAAATTAATATATCATTATTATTTTGTACATACACATTGGTTGATGTAACGTTATATCGTGAACGCTTATCTAGGCATATAGGTACTAATACATATGTATGTACATATCCACCCAAAAATTCGTGTCTATAAATGAATCTGACGAATACCATGCAGGGGAGTGCGTATTGTTTTACGACTAAAGAATAGCTCAAACATTATGTATGAGTAATACCACTTGGGTTGATAGCTTCACTTCCAACTGGAGCGATCCTCTAAGTTGTCATTCATCATCATGATCAGTTGTATAACCAAAGGTTGTTATATCCTAGATACATTTATTTACATATGACCATTAGGTTGAACCTTCTTTTTAATTCCTTATGATTATGTCTGGGATATCTCCTATAAAATTTCATGTTTTGCATAGTGAGCAGGGCTGCTCAACCCCTATACACTTGTAGCACTTTTGTTTTTGTTTTGCCCCGAATCATAGGCACAGATACAAATTCACACTTCAAATATAGAAAAAAAAATTTCATAGCACTCCCATATGCCCTCACATGTAATTTCAAATCATATGGAAATGCTCGTATTTCTTATGAAAGTGCCAAGAAAAAGCACTACAGTATGAAGCTCAGGCACTTGTGTATGATGAAAAAAATTTACACTAACAACTAAAAATTATTTAAAAATATGATAGCACTGAAAAAAATTTGTAATCAAAATTGATTTATAACTAAAATTCATAACTGACCGCACAGCTGAAATATATGAGGCATATGACCCAAGAATATAAGCAAAACTGTACCAAAAGAAGTGGAGCCTCTTCTAACTTCGTATGATAATAGTTAATTATCCTCAAGGAAAGTCAGTAACTAGTGATACCTAGAGTTCCAAATAAGTATTATTTTGTTAGTAGCTATATTGTTGCAATTATAAAATCGATAGTTTTGATTTTTGTGTTTCATACTTAACATATATTTAAAAATTGGCAACCAACAAAAATACTGCTACCAGCTTTAACAAGCTACGATTACATAGTATGAGTATGCCTTTTTTTCAACACTATTCCACCATTCCGGAACTACGGAAAAATGCGATAATATCATACAAGAAGCAACATGTAGAATTTCGCTCCGGTTCGGGCCCAACGAAATATTACCAAGAAAGAACTATATATCACCCGTAAAATTTTACACAGTTCGTAACTATCCAAAAAGCGCCAATAAAGAAATAGTTCTGAAATGGATATTTGTATATAGTTAGGAACTAGTGAAAAGGCAATGCAGCTAGGACAGTTTCCATCGCCTAGGATATCGCAATGTTAAATTCGCCAGTTGAAAGCAAGTAAAAAAGATAGATGGCGAACTATTAGTAGTTCAGAATGCAGTAGAAGTTTTTGAACTACAGATTCTCTTACGGTGTTGTTTCTGTGATTTTGTATTTTATTTCGGTATATTATTTTTCGTGGTTATGAGACATTTTTTGACTGAAAGTGGGGGGAACCATTAAGCAACCCTGCCTATCATTTACTTGTTAAACATTTTGTTACATTCAGGTGGTATTTAAGCAACTCAGTAACATCTGTTGCTAATATATGTAAATTTTAACACAAATTTAATTAAGCAGTTCGAAAGTTATCAAACTCAGTTTCTAATGCAACATTCGCGGAAATCTCCACATTCACTTTTAGTATGATTATTGAAAATTCTGACGATATATATAAAATATGTTACTACAAAAACTGAGGCTATAAGTCAATGTAGTTTTTCGCGTATTAAATTTATTGGCTCTTGAATTTTGACGATATAACTATTTACGTAATATTCTAAACAAACATTTTGTAACTTGAAACCAAATCTTCAACTTATCCCGACCTCAAACAAATTAAATTAAAAAAAATTGTTTTTCTTTTAAATACAAAAATTTTTCACATACGATTTTGCTCATGTATTGTGATTTGCACTTCCATATAAAAAAGTTTTGAGCAGCTCTGATAGTGAGTCATATTTTTAGTATTACCAATGGAAATTACAGAAAGGTGAGATTTCGTCCCAATCTAATGTACATGCTCAATATTACAGTTAGAAAATGTAAGCTTTAGTATTTCGTGTTATTTTTAATTTAATTTTTGATTACTTTTGATTTTTTCAGTAATCGTAGAAAATCATGTTTTTTTTATGTTAATCAATTGGAAAGTAATCATTAAAAAAAAGAAAATAATGGCAAGTAATAATTAAATGGCTTTTAAAGAAAATAATCGATTGAACAGGTAATCATTACCATTAGTAATCATTATTTAACAGGTCTGGTTCTACTAAATAAAAATTTACTTATGTAAGTATTAAAGTAATCTTTGCTCTACACTTAAAAAAGTTTAAAGCTCACAAATATCATATAAATCCAATAAAAAGAAAGTAAATAAAAATAAGTCCACAAAAGTCTTTCAAAGCTGTTAGTTAAAAATAAAAGTAAATATGCATATGCTATATAATAAAAAATAAAAAGTGAAAAAAATATTTAAAAAGTCATAAAAAATATATAAAAATAAAAATCAAAAATAATAAAAAGTTGTTTTGTTAATGAATAAATTAAATCGAAATAATGACTAAAGAAACAAAAATTATAAATCAAAATTAAGGCTGATGACAAAGTGGAAGCGAGAAGCTTTGCTATAATATAAAGATAGAAAGCTTTGCAAAATACTTCTTATGGAAAATTCTAAAAGTTGTCAGATTGTCAGAAGCGTTTCAAGATTGTAAAATATATGAAAACAAAAATCGCTTCTCGCCTAGCATAGCTTATAGCGAGCGCTCTGACGCCAGCCTAATAATATTTAGGAACTAAAAAGTAATAGCAAATAAAGCGTGATTATATCCATGATACAAAAAATGGAGGTAGTTCCATTTCGTGTGACGTTAGCCACTTGACTTTTGCGGGGACAATGACAATTTCACTAAAAACAAGCTACCGGATTGAAAAATGTTGCGAATTTTTCTAATTTTGATGGATTTCATATTAACGAATACGACTAAATTACTTTCATAGTTATTTTAAATACTTAAATACACCGTGGTGTGATGGTAGCGTGCTCCGCCTATCACACCGTATGCCCTGGGTTCAACTCCCGGGCAAAGCAATATCAAAATTTTAGAAATAAGATTTTTCAATTAGAAGAACATTTTTCTAAGCGGGGTCGCCCCTCGGCAGTGTTTGGCAAGCGCTCCGGGTGTATTTCTGCCATGAAAAGCTCTCAGTGAAAACTCATCTGCCTTGCAGATGCCGTTCGGAGTCGGCATAAAACATGTAGGTCTCGTCCGGCCAATTTGTGAGAAAAATCCACTGTAGGGGCACGATAATAGGGCCATGCTAGAAGAACAGAATTTTTCGTGTATTTTTTTCTGTCTAGGGGTCAAGCTGCCATATAGATATGAGTCATTAACCAACGTATGAGTCATTATCCACTATTTTTCAATAAAATTGCATGTTTTACTGTATTATCAATCGATATATATGCACATAAATCGTGCTAAAGCATATTATTATTGTCTCAGATGGTCATTTCGTTTTCATCCTAAAGGAAATTTCCATCTAGAAAACCCATAATTTCGCCCTAAACAGTAACGGTATGGCAACGCTTCTGGCAAAACAACAAACATTATGAAACTTCAAAAATCCCCAAATACGTCAAAAAATTTTGAGTGGAACTACCTTCTTTTTTGTATCATGATTATATCAACATATAGATACAGTTGCGAACACGACAATAGCAGTGGTGATTTTTATTAAATTTCGACAATTAAATTTTCAGATTTTCTTCCATATAAAACTTCCAATAGAACTTCGTATAGAAGCAAATAAAATACCGTTCGGAATAAAAAAATGGAAAAGATTATTACGCATTTTGAGATCCATAACCGGTACATTCCCTGCAAAAAAAAATAATCAACTGCTAAAAGAAGCTAACGGAATTTTGGAAAGTATCTCACTTCTAATTAGCTTTAAAAAGTGAGTTATTTATTGATGGTTAAGTCCATTGTGAATTAATACACGTGGCGAATGTTTGAAAAAAACGTTCACAATAGTAAACAGCCTTGATCACCTGTTATATCGCTGTTCGATTACTTAAATCATTTGCTCAATAGGGTTTTTCAAAAATAGTTTAAGTTAGTACATTGTGTTATTTACATATCTTAAAATGTTTGCTTAACTGGCTTCTCGTATTTTATCTATTAACAACAATTTAAAAATTAATATTAATTTTTAGTCTCATTTTCTGTGGATACAGTTGAAACAAAAAATGGTTTGAAACACAAATTATGCACGTTTGCATTCGAGAAACGGCGTGTATGAAGATTTTACGCCACTGTCAAAAAACTGTTATAGCACAACTCGAATCGAAAGTAAGTTTATTACCATTTGGGTTCAAGAGATAAAGGATAAGGATACAGTTCGATGATCTTCAGCATGCTGGTCATTAGAGGTGATTAAAATCAACAGACCGAAACGTTCCAGATGTCAAACAAAATTATTCTCGCTGCAGTCGGGCTAGTAAGAGAAGGTTCTGGTTTCGGAGGGCACCAGATTCATTATAATAGTGGCCAACTGCAACCGGACATCGGCGCACTGGTCTGTGCGCAAAAGTTGCAGAACTAGCATCCAGTCAATAGCATTAAAGCCCTGAAAGGCGAAGCTCCGGCGACTTACCGGAAGTTACCGACACATGCCGTTCCACTTTGATGAGCTCGATGCAGACTTAAATTCATTCCGCTACTAGAATGGATATATATACGTTATTAGCTTTTGTTGTATTTCAAAAGTTAACATTATTTGTACTTAAAATTTTTTTAATTTCCAAAAAAAGTGGGATTCAATCATAACGGAACTATACAAAGTGGCAGCACGGTGATAGCTGATTTGTACTTTTTTAATATGATTTGATACATAAATTTCCGGCGCAGTACTATTTTGATATTCGTCCATCGATTTACAAAAACAAAGTGCATGGAACTTTTATTTATGTTTGTAGGTATGTCACCGTGCTGACACCTTATATGGTTCCGCCATGGATTCAATGGAAAATTGTCAAGCTCACTATTACTTTGTTTAATATATTTTGAGTCAGAACCAAAGTGAATTTAACAAAGTGTGATTAACAGTTGAATATGATTCTCTTGTAAGGGACCATTGAGACAAACAAATGAATGAACCTAATTTGTGCTTCATGTAGCATTTTATCACTTCTGTTTTTTCTGGTTTAGAAAGGGCTTTCTGTTTAAGTTTCCACATCGGAAGGGCTTGGTTCAATTAGAATGGAAACAGCTCTTTTATACAACCAAGCATGTTTGTAAATATTCAGATCCGATGGACAGCTGATAAAATCAGTTTCCTTAAAATTATTTTCGAAAAGGCGAGATGAATTAATACAACCCCATAGCTTTCTTCCCATCGCTTCCATCATTGATGGCAAGCCGGCATTTAAAAAAAAACCGACTACTTTGCTGTCCGCGCTGTTGTAAAACGCACCACAATCTTCAGACCTTGTGCTCCTTTTCATACATATTTGAAAAAGCTTTATAACCTTACAGCTTTCGAAACCCAATTGTCAACCTCACCTACTCGTGGGGGATCCTGTTACAAATATGAAAGTATCAAGTTCCTTATAGAAGTGTAGGTGGGTGCCAATCATCAATAACACTCTCCAAAACCTTATTATTAGTGTACATGGACCTTATTGTTCTTGGCGTGTTCTTATCGCTAATAATGGTTTTTATTTAAAAATAAATTTAAAATTTGAAAAATTTGAAAACATTTTCTAAAAGTGTTAAGATTATTTTTCTTTTTGACATTATAGTCCGGTTCTTTATGAGAGAACTGTCAAATTCAATCACACTTTGTTTAAAACACAAAAAAAATTGGCATTTTCATATATTATTTGATATAATTTCGTTGGGTTTAAAAGTTTCTAAAAATTTAGCTGAAACATGCAAAACAATGTAACGTATTCAATGCACAGATCTAATTTCATGCATCCAGAATAAATGCCATCTTAGGTTGGTTTTTAGTTAGATGATATTTATCGAAGATAGGGAATGTTTTTATTATAACAGATAGATAAAACTAAAAATTAGTTAACAAGTCATGCAGAAGAAAACCACCCTTGACTATTTGTCGGTAATTGTCATAGTAAGTAGTTAGTATTTTTCATAGAAAATACACAGATGACAGTGCATATTACTTTACAGATAACTAACTTGTAGTTAGCTCGTAGTTATCTTCTTTTACTTCTAGGTTTTTAGACTAAAATAAATTGGGCTACAAAACTAAATAATCCAAACAATTCAGACAACTTTTTAATAAAATGTTCGAAACTTTCCAAAAAAATTTTATCGAGTATCCAAATATTTTCGAAAGCGTTTTTGAGATTGGTTTGAATACTTTTCGTTACAAAACTCATGGAAGTTTTTTCTTAATTACCAAATAAAAAGGAGTAAAAATTCAGGAAATTTGATTATTGCTGCTATTTTCGTGTTTGCAGCTGAAGCAATACGAGAAACAATAAGGCAATTCATAAAGTCTCCTATTCGCCGTATGTGGTATGCTTTAATCAAATTTTATATTGGCAACCATGGAAACAACTCAAATCTTGAAATTTTACATGAATACGACACTATTGTGAATTGCCAGAATGTTAATTTAAACTAAAATAATAAAAAGTTATAAGCTAACCAATAACTAACAAATAAATTTAAAAACTTCAATGCCACGCTAGTTTTACTAACAACAGTGTATGATAAAAATATGCAAATTATTTCCCAACATTTGTTTTGCTTATTTATGATTCTGGCACGAGTTTGACGATATGTTATAGGCCACATCTAAAGAAAATCCCCAGGAGAAAATTTAATCTTCTTTTTGGGCGAGAAGTAGTATTGACGAATAAAATTTGGCCTTTCTTTTATCTATCTTAAGAACCCGGCGTTACTTTCCTGCGAGCCCCAAAAATGAGACAATGTGCCAAAATTAACATCAAGAACCCCGACACTTGTCTTGGAGCACCCTATCCCAGAGACACGACAGAACTCAGCCTTATACCATCGAAGCGCACTCACCCGTTCTTGGCCGACAAAGCAACAACATCTTCCAGCACGCACTTCAAAATGTTGCATATCAATTGTAACGGCTTCATTGAAAATATTACAGAGATAGTAGATTGTATAAAAATGCATAAAATATGCGCTGATGCGATACAAGAGACAAATCTAACCAATAAATCTGATTCACAGGTTTGCATTGGCTTTAATCTCCATCGAAAACATGGTGCAAGATTGTTAGGCGGCTTGCCTTCATTGCCGTAGGATAGTATCCTAGAACGTTAAGGTATATCTGTTCGGTCAGGCGATACACTATTGAGCCAGGGGCTACTATCCTGGCAATGCCCATCACGACCTGCCGCCGACGAATATAAAATACATACAGAACTTTCTTTTTCAGCCTGATCGCTTCATTCCCGCTGGAAGAATACCGTAAATCAGTAGCCTTAGTGAGAGAGATCTTGTGACAACCCGACAAAGCACTATAACAAAATAAATATGGCATATGGTGATGAAGTGCTGTCGTATTCTAAGAAATTAGCGAGCGCTTTCTGTGTGATGCCGCATTCCAGACACGCGCATTAGCCAAACCCAGTGCGTCTGCCATTTCACCACCCAAGAAGTTAAAAATCCATCAAAATGGTCAAACCCTCCAGATGGAATAGCCGTGCGAATGCCAAAACACCTTAGCGATGATGGATTCAGTTACTTGACGCATGCTTCCAATTTGTATTTTCTGAAGAATGCAAAATGGCAAGGATGGCACCGCTACAAAAGCCTGAGCAACCAGTAATTAAGAATCATCCGAAACTTCTAATGTCGCAAGTAGCAAATACAAGGGAAACCTTTCTGCTCACTTAATCGGTTAAACACGTATTTATTCAGAACCTAGTCCTGCATACGCAAAGAACAACCTAACAATGTAGCTTCAATAATTTTGTTTTCATAACAAACAAACACATTTGCCGCAGTCTTTGTAATTTAAAAAAATATTATTTTTTATTTGTAGGTGAAACTAATTTAAATTGAAGAACTGATCTATCCCTTTTAACTCAAACAACCAAAAACCATGAAATATATGTAAATTCTACGTACATACATTAACATATTTCAAAGCAAGGCTACCAAATGCAAATTGTACTCACTTTCCCGCCGGATAGCTAACAGGTCGCGGTATACGTGACTTAGGCGCCACATTCGCTGCTGCAGTTGTCGCATTTGCAGCCGCTGTAGTTGGTGTCGACCCACCACTCTTTGTTCTTGTGCGCTAGCCAAATCTTTCAACATTGTCGAGTCTTTGCTCATCAGTTCCCATTGTATTTGCAAACGCTTAAAGCGATTAGTTTCTATCTTAAGTTTCTCCTGTTCATCTAAGGTTGCCAAACGTTTGGCCGTTTGATGTTGTTCCATTTGTGAGGAGCGACGTGGGACTGATTCACCACGCCTATCGGCTGCAGATATATTCGGCGAATTGGGAGGTGTTGTGAAACGCTGACGTGATTCGGTTTGCAGAAATGGCTGTTGTTGTTGTCGGTGTTGTTGCTGTTGTAGTTTTTCCAACTCATTAATGACACCACCTTCTTGTTCATTTTCTACCAGCGTATGTATGTCATTGAATGAAACTTTTTTCTGTTGACTGAGGGCACGACTCACTTCCTTCTTCAACGCGGCAGGATCATATGCTACCTGATATTCAGTTGATGATTCCAATATGGCCGCTATTTCGGCATAATACTTCAGTTCAGAACGCGGCAGCGTTGATAGGAACCGCATACGTGCATCCAAATCTTTGCGTGATAGACGCTCGTGACGCGGTTGTGGCGTTGCATACAATTCAGCTTCTTCCTCGAATACCTCACCCAGCTCCTCTGATGAACCGACTGCATGTTGGCACGGCGGCTCTTGTAAACTGCGTCGCTTCTCCTGCTTCGACAACGTTCTTTCCTGTCCCTCAATCATCGAATTACGTTTTGTACGATTTGCCGAATGTGATGAAGATTTACGCAAAATGCCGCGTGGCATGGGCTGCGGGGGTGTTCTTCCATTTGCAGGACTCATTTCAACACCTGAGTCCATACGTTGCTGTTCATACTGGTACACATACATTTGCTTCAATGGATCCGTGTTTTCAAGATCGGCTGAGTCAGCTAAAAGGGTAGAAGAGCCGCGATAACCTGAACTGGGTTGTTGACTAGAGGCGGAGCTCGACGAACCCTCCTCGCCGGTGGGTAGCTGTGTCTGTTGTTGTTGTTGCTGTTGGAAGAATTGCGCGCAATCACAAATGTGTGGTCGGCTACGCCGTATAGGTGGTGTCATACAAAATAGCGGACGTTGGGAAAGTTCAACATCCAAATCGGGCAACAATCTGTTTACCTCGGGAATGTGTTTTAAACGACGACGATAGTCTGCCGGCAGCTCTAGGAGGAGTGTGCGGGAAAGAATATCTGTGCCATTAAGCGGTACATATTATAGGTCTCGATGGCATTTGAAGATCATAAAAAAAATAAAATCGGCCTCGTCTCTGGCAATCTAGGGAAGGCATAGAAACTACCTTTCATGTTGACACTACACAGGCCATCATAGACAGATTGAATCCATCGTGCTACTACCAAGCGACAGATACCTCTGTGTATATGATATGGTGAGAAGATAGTCATCGATCAGGCTCGTTGAGAATATGGAGGAGATTGTGGACACTATACAACCTCGTACTCGAATAGTGGGAACATAGAACGATTATGACCGGCAGGAGCTGGGGAGATAGTGTTAGAACAAAGAATATGGCGGTTGGCCTCGGGACCGCGTCTTCGCCCACAATGCTGTTTGTGATGTGCTGATTGTGCGCTGCGCTCACAGTACGGACCTGATCTGCTCATCAATGCGAAATCACGATCACCTCAGTCGTCGCTCAGTCTGCGTCCTCGTAACACAGGTCGGATAGTAGCAGGCTCCATACACAAGATGTGTTGGCTCGAGTGTGGACCCGGGAAGACACTAGTCCTGATGTCGGATGGAACGCTCGACGCGTGCTCAGATCTCGCGACCTGCGTGCGCCTCACACGCGAGGATAAGATATATTGTGTTCTCGCATACCGCATGTGTCTACAGTGGACAGAAGACGGCACGCACCGATACAGTGAAACTTGTGTTGTGAGCGGGGCTGAAGGACTGCGACTACCTTCGGGACGACTGTAAGGACTAACATGCTGGGGCAAACGACCTTGGTGTTGCGTTTACAGTTGCACACTTGGGATGCCGCAGTGCACAGCCGGCACGCCGTGGCGCTATGCCTGCAGAGCAGACTTGTCACCGTCAAGGAAACCACATCTCAGAGACTCGTACTACATCCTTATCGGGATCCTTCGAGTCAGTCCGAACTAAACGGCATGCAATGTGACGGACATTAGTGCAGAATGATGACGTGGCAGCCTAAGTAGGTAGATGGTGGCCGCACGGCGTGCATATGGTCAGTGTTTGCACCGCAGCATTGAATGCTGTTGCGTGCATTTAGCTCTCGCGATCACTTGCGCGCGGTGTCCCAACACACGCTGCCTATTGCAAAGCATCATGTCTGCGCCGCAACCACTTTTCAAACGGCTGCCCTGCATCCAATCGGTTTCATGCAGAAAATGGAGGCCAAATCATCATACCCTACAGCCGATAGTGGTCGGTAGAACACTGCGAGGGTACTGCTTCAGGCTCGAGTTCTTAGTGGATCAAGGGTGCAGAACGGAGCTTCAATCTCTTCAAAAGCTCAAATCACGGCTAGTCTCCACCAGTTTGTATGGAGGATAGGAATACCCGGAAGTCCCTAGGGCTTGTCATATCGGCATGGGAGGAGCCTGAGTGTACAGCGAACCTCCAACAGAGTTTAGTGCGTTAGATATCGGAACTGGCCCTACTCTCACACAACCACCAGGTGAAATAAGGCCCAGGCAATCGTGCTGATCCTCGTCTCACTAGGAAACTCCCACCACTCAGTGCTAAATAACGATCCAACTGCTTAATATGTCTCCGCCTCAAGCTAGCATACCGAATTCTCAGATACCCTCCACAAATTCGATCTGGTGTTAGGCATCGATCTCCTCCCTCAATCATGCTAAATGGCATAGAAAAGTCCGCCCACCACTGCTAACCCAAACACAAATATTTTTGCTGGATAAAATAAGTGGGACCAAACCCCCGAAAAGGTCGGATCACACTCCCTCTCAAGCGTTTGGAAGTGACGAATGTCAGCTGAATGAACGCTAGAGCAATTATGGGAAATCGAAGATAATACCTCAGCAGATGTCGAGTGGGAAACACCAGAATGATTAAAATGTGCAAACTTTTATCAAACGCACTACAACTCTCGTGGGAAAAATGACGGTCGATTATATAGGTTCGGCTCCCTTTAACAACATTCCCAAACGCTATCAACCTAAGGCCAATCCCGAGTGTTGCGCCCTACGGACAGTTTCCACGGTATGGAACTACTCTCTCAAAAAATGGCGATACTCAAAGCAGCAAATACGACCCGGTCTTCGATAATATCAATTCCTCTAGGCCACTGGAAGAATGCAGTTCCCACTGAAGTGGAATCTCGAGGTACTACTTGCTCATTCTATATCTCCCTCCCCCCATGCATTCCGTAAGGCCAGACAAGGATACAACAAAAAGCCAGAGTTGCATTCAACGCCTCACTAAATATAAGTGTGTGGGTTCCGGTCACTGTGCCTTACGCTGTTTTATTTACCGACCAACCCTTCAACCCATCTCCGACTTAGTTGTTGACATAGCTGGACATAATAAATCTGTGTTTTAATGGCGTATTGTCGAGATAATGTAACCGCGTGTGATTGTCTGGACCCCGATGACGCAGAGACTACCAACGGATAATATTCCGAACCCCCGAACCACAGTCCAGATAAATGACTACAAGTTTAAAAAAAGGTCACCTTTCGGGGTTAAACTGCGCGCCTTTCCCTGCTATTCGCACTCTAGCACGAGCATGTCGAAAAGATATAGCCGATTCCCTCCCGCGCAGGCCAATACAAATAAAATCACGAGACGTATGTTGACGATATTTTATCTGGCGTCATGATCTCCAATCAGCCGAGCAATCCCTAACAGAGACTATAGTGTGCCTAAAATCAATTCAGCCGGCTTCCCCTAAACCAGATCACGGCAAACCATCCCACTCCTCCAAAAATATCGAAAACGTATCTAGTGGGAAAAAAAAACAAAAAACAAGCTTTCTCGAGTTCGAACATGACGTGGCAGTTCCCGTGGACACGCCCTAACGGAATACATTCTCGTATAACGTCACTCATCTGGCATCCACTGCAGCCACGGACGGTGTACATCTCTTCTCCATTGCGAAACTTGTTCGTCCCGCAGGGTGCATGCCACACGCCCATACTTGATCCAAGCGAAGGCTGTCCTCATGCAGAATTGTGGTTATACGGGCCGAATGGGCGAGGAGGTTAATCACCACCCGTCTAGCCAAATGGCTCAGTTCTCTCCAAATTCACTTCCCTCTATCTCAGCCATCTCATATACATGGGATGAATTTTAGACGCCACCGTGGTCAATTATGTGTAGCGTCAAGGGATTATTGCGACGCCATCAGAAAAGGCTTATTTGTGCTAGCCTGTCAACCTAAGAATACGTCGGTACTCAATCCGCTCTCCTTAATGTCACAAAGGCCAAAGTGGCGCACTCAAAACGATTAGTCTTTCCACCTCCTGGAGTATCGGACGCTCTTATCAGCAAAATTGCAGCAAGTCCAACCCCATCTCGGCCTAAGTCAAAAATTTATTATGTAGTCCGATTCCGGGCGATCGTGGGCTAGCCTGGCTGTGTGTGTCGCGCGTGACCCAACCTTGGAACATCGTCTCCGAACCGACGCGTGATTATAGCCTCGATTGGAATTGTCCCTTGCGACATGTGCGAAGCAAAGGCAACTACGGATCTTGAGACCAGAGGATGTTTACCCGAGTCCACGCTAACTTCACATCGCTATGGTGTGTGTGTTTCCCCCGGTGGGCTTTCCAGACCCACCGAGGACTGCCAAAAACCCAAACCAACCCCGGGGCCAGAAAATATTGTAACCCCCGACCTTCGCCGATTCGAAGCCCTGCAATGCAGCGGAAGACTCAGAAGATGTCTAGCATCGTTTTACACAGTATAGCCCCGCGCGGGGAACGCCGTAACGTGTTGAATTTATACTCCAGCTTGAAATGCTGTAAGGAGCATCGTACTCGGCTTGACGTGCCTACTCTCTTATGCTCCACCGACGTCTGCGCGCTGTGATCCGTCTGCTTGCTTGTACTTTCAGCGATTCTTCGGCATTCCGCAAAGAGCGTACCTCAAAAATTTCAGACAATCAGGAAAGACAAGTGCCCCTGACACCTTGACCAATTCCTGGACCAAACGGATTATCCGTGTGCACGACACTGTTATAACCCGGACATGACCTACAATGAGTGTCATCCTATTCTCCCGAAAAGCTAGATTTACTACCTCTATAAAGGTTTTATGCCGAGAGCTTCCGCCATGCGGACATCCGCCTCCTGCAAACAGCTATGAGAGCATGTCTAATTCTATAACAACCAACACTCAAACCCAGCCTGAAAGTGGCTTTTCAAAGTGTTAAATAGGAATGGGCAGCCAATCCTTTAGTGAAGTAGAAACCAACCAGCACAGTCCAACCAAAATAATGCGCTTTGTACACCACGAACGGGAGATAATGCGCGGGGCCCGGGGCGGGCTGTGCGGGGAGGTTCCTACTGACGGGGTAGACTTCGCATGCCGCGGGGGTTTGGAAATAAAAAGTCTTCGCACTCCTGATCTTCCAACCTCCGATAAGACGGTTTGGGATGGCGCAGGTGTTTCGTTGTGCCTTGCACAACCAAGGCGATCCATCTGGAATGGTGTTCGTTCTCCAAGATAAGGAGCTTCTTTCATCGCTGCCTGTTCGCCCTTTTGTAGGCGTCGAGTGGGTACCCGAACAAATGGAGGGGGTACGAAAACGGCACAATATTTCATTGGTGCTAAGCGAGCTACTGGAAGTAGAGTTCGTCACCTTCCTCAACGAGTCTCGCAGATATTTTCCCAAAGAGTGTACGCAGCCACAAGGTCCATGCAGTAGAAAATATATACCCCCTCTCCCTACGTACCCACATGGCGCGGGATTATGAATCCTGCCGTCCAAAAGCTTTAAACCCCTTTTAAAAAGAGTCGCAATGGGAGAACGCACAGCTCGCCTTTGAAGAAATTCTCGGTTTCTTAAAATTTAGGATTAGAGGCCCGTAACTCAATTCTCGTCCACATCTCCCCTCTTTCTGCAGGACACCAGCGGATCTCACCGTCCTCACACCTGCCAACTTCTCTCCATCCCGCACCCATCCTGTCCTCCGCCATCCCCGAACCGGAACTATGAAACACCTCCTCTATGATCAACCGTTGGGAATGGTTGAAAGTTTTTACATCACCAATTCAGCAAGCGCTGGAAGAACACTATCTCATGGATTACACCAGCTTTATAGATGGCAACTGCTCAACCCCCCCTACATCGGCCGCCACTAAGGAAGACCCACTTACTCCCTCAAGCGAATGTCGTCATAGGTATAGTGAAGAGCACTCATCCTGGCAGGGACGGACCCGTACGAGTGGTCGACGTGGCGCAACTCAAAACGTTGTTCGCTCACCAGCGGCTAATAAAT
>JARSSU010028437.1:0-12798 GCA_029619165.1 Eurosta solidaginis
TGTCAGTTTTGGGTTCGCGTATGTAGCTCGCTTCGTTTCCACGTCTCGTATGCCATTTATAAAACTCTGGATTTTTACCCTCTCGGTGTATTCCACGGGTGCGTCCGCATTTGCGAGATGAGCCAACCTTTCAACATCTGAAGCAAACTCCTGCAATGTCTCATTTGCTTTTTGGTAGCGGTTTTGCAACTCAATTTGGAATATCTGTTTCCTATGCTCGCTTCCGTAACGTCTCTCGAAAGCGGCCATCAATGCTTCATAGTTGTTCCGCTCTCCTTCGGGAATCGCCTGTAGGATTTCGGCTGCTGGCCCTTTCAATGCCACGAACAGAGCTGCAACTTTATCTTCATCATTCCAGTTGTTCGCTGTTGACGTCTTCTCAAATTGGAGCTTAAATACCTGGAATGGAACAGAACCATCAAACGTTGGGGATTTTACCTTCAGAGTAGACGTTGAAGGGATTGGACGGTTCAATTGTAACTCCTGAATCCGATCTTTCAAAGCATCCATCTCGGCCTCCACTTTATTTTGTCGTTCACTAACAGCCTCCAGCTGCAATGAGAATTTTGTTTCGTGTGCCTCCAGCTTTGTTGAGATACGTTCTTCTTGTGCTTCGAGCTGTAATGTTATGCATGCCTCTTGTTCTTTTAATTGTTCTGCAATTTGTGACGCCATGTGTGTTTTCTGTTCTTCCAATTGTGATGCCATATTGGTAGATATTTGTGATGACATTTCGGACATTTGTGCCGATATTGCAGCCAATATCATGTTCAGGTCTGTGTTCGCCATTGTCTGCGTTGTTTCTTCCATTTTTGTTATTTTCTCGCCATCAAGATTAAAGTCATACTCTTCCACATCAATTCCTTCTGCTTCCATTGCCTCTCGTAGCCGTGCCTGAAGTTCAAGTTTAACGCCGGTTGTATTCAATCCGCGGTTCTCCAACTCCTTCAGTTGCGGGATCTTCAATTCATTTAACTTTGCCATGTCCTTGTTGTCCTCTAGAATTTATTCAACAAATCCTCTTCTCACACCAATTGTAGCGAATTTACTTGCAAATCCTCTTCTAAGTTCGAATCACTAAACTGTTGAATAAATAACTCCAATATTGAATAATGGAAAATGGCCTTTATTAAAATACTTCACAATAACACTTATACTTTGCAACTAGCTGGCTTAATAACCAAACTGATAGCTTAAATGAAACTGACTTTCCTAATCCTTACTCGCTAGATAGCGTCTTAATCGAAACTGCCTATAGCGCCTCTACCGCTGATGCTTTTATATTACTTTCCTCGTGGCATCTTCTAGGCGCTTCCAGAATTTTACTTAGTTAGTTATAAATTTCTCAGCTACAACTACAGATGTACATCTACAGATGTATAATTTCTCATTTGAGTAATACTTGCACAAATTATTGCCCTCTCTTGTGACAACTCAAATAAGATATATGCATGTGTTTGTGCATTGCTTCTCCGCTGCTCGTATACGTACATATGTGTAGAAGCAATTATTGATTCGTTTATGTAGATACATAATGACTGAATTATTGATGTGAATTCACGTCACTGCTTAGCATCGGCCTAGAGATGGCAGCACCCCTTAGTTTTGCTAATATTCGTAACAATATTAATTTTGCTCGCATAACGTCATATTGTAAGAACATACATATGTATGTATGTTAATGTGAGGTAAACAAGGACTTTTATATATCAAAATTCTCCAGGAGAAAAATGAAATTCATTCATTATGTCCGTCCGTCTGTCTATGAAGACGATAACTTGGGTAAATTGCAAGGCATCTTAATGAAATTTTGTGTGTGGGTTCCCGGGAACTCATCTCCCATCGTTCTTTCCTTAGACTCAATCTTTCATAAAAGTAAAGTAGCATGTAAATGAAATTAATGTTAAATTTAATAATTTTTTTGCATTACTTTATGTTGCAAGAGTTTACATTCCAGATTTGTACTTGATAAAATTATTAAAAAATAATGTCTTTGGCGTATTTTTGAACAAATTAAATGTGAGTCTTGGGGACTCATGATAGTGTTTTTCGTAATTTTCAAAGGGGGTGCGATTAGGGTTAAAATGAATGAAGTCAGACGATAACCACGCCCACATTTTTGAAGACTCCAAAATCATGATTATTCCGCAAATAAATGAGCTACAGTTGGCAAATAGAAATTTGTCCAAATTTAGAATAAAAAAGACCGTGGCCCTTTTCTTGTAAAATCTTTTAATATATGATTGGTTATAAATCGAGAACTGTATAAGTTGCCATCCCAAAACCCGGAAAATGGCTTACCTCAGTCATATGAAATGTACCGAGAGAAAAATGGACGAAATCTATCGTGAACCACGCCTATTTTTATATTAATTTAAAATCATCGTGGACAAATATTATATGCAATATTTTTTGCGAGAAATAAATTTATAAATATAAGTGTTACTTTAATTCCGAAATACCATTATAAAACAAGTAAGGACGGGACTGCCTTCTGCTGTGCCGAAGACTTCATACCTTTCATGAATATGGCTGAACAATAATCTTATCCCGTTCGTAATCTCCAAATAATCGGATGTATAAGATAAGAAATATATAGATGTAAATACCTAAACTATTTTTAAGATAAATATAAAATAAAAAATGGGAGAAAACCCCTTATCTGAACAATCGGTTGTATGGGATATATATTATATATAGCTCCGATCGAAATGATTTTTACAGTAAATCTTCTATGACACATTAGAATATATATCACCAAGTTTCACGTTTTTATATTGGAAATTAAGGGAGAAATGGCCAAAAATCTTTCTGTCTGAACGATCGGTTGTATGGGATAGGTATATACTATATACATATAGCTCCGATCAAAGTGATTTTTTCAGGAAATCTTCTATGATATTTAGAATAAATATCACAAAGTTTAACGTTTTATATTGGAAATTAAGGGAGAAATGACTAAAAATGTTTCTATCTGAACGATCGGTTGTATGCGATATATATTATATATAGCTCCGATCGAAATGATTTTTCATGAAATCTTCTATGATATATTAGAATAAATATCACCAAGTTTCACGTTTTTATATTGGAAATTAAGGGAGAAATGGCCAAAAATCTTTCTATCTGAACGATCGGTTGTATGGGATATATACTATATATAGCTCCGATCAAAGTGATTTTTCAGGATATCTTCTATGATATATTAGAATATATATCACCGAGTTTCACGTTTATACTTTTCTAAATTGCGGCAGGAATGACCAAAATCGTCTTATCTGAACGATCGGTTGTATGGGAGATATATGTTATAGTGGTCCGATCCTACCGGATCCGACAAATGTCTAATATAATACAAAGATACATCCTTTTGCCAAATTTCATTGAGATATCTAAACATTTGAGGGACTAGTTTGCGTTCATACAGACAGACAGACGGACGGACGAACAGATGGACATGGCTATATCAACTCAGTTCGTCGCCCTGATCAATTCGGTATACTTAATGGTGAGTCTATCTTCTATATTTCTCAACGTTACCAACATCGGACCAAGGTTAATATACCATTTCATGTTCATGAAAGGTATAATAAAATCGGAAAAATTAAATTAAATAAAAAATGGATGTGTCATCGCCCCTTTTGTGACTTAACAGTTTTCCATGTTTTGAGAGTCATAACTGGAAACAGAATTGATCACTATATAAGCAGGATGCCTAACTTTTCCGCATCTGAGTGCGATCCCCCTGATGCAACTCTGCAATTCGATACTCGAAACTCGATTTAACTATAGCCACCCACACCATCACCGCCCTATGCATGCGCATGCACGTGTATGTGTGTTTTGTCAGCACTCATGCACATGCATGTCGGCGTTTATGTGTGGGTGACTTTCCCCTCCGAAAACGGAGGATTCTGCGGGCCAACGGTTGTCGCCTTCGATGCAACCGGCCTCTTGGATTTTAGCCGTCAACCAGCTCACATCTGCCGCCAACGATCTCTGCCGTTTTTCCTGCCAATATATTCAGGTAATATTGTAACCACGTTATTTTTTATATTCCACCAACAAACCACATCCATTATAACGAGAAATCTCGTCTTCTCTTATTTTTATTTCCAACACGCATATTCCCCTTGAGATCGACCCCGGTGCGCCCACCTACCTCCAGGAGCACACGCACCCCGGCCGAACATTTGGTCCTTCGAGCCGGTAAAACACTGAGCAAAGGACAGCCAGCTAAAGCAAGTGCAACATCGCAAGCCAACTTGCCACATCAGCACAAGAACATATCACCAATAAAAGTAAGTGCAATATTTCTTGTCACAATTTTTTTAGTTATAATAAAAATAAGATAAAAACGTCTATAAAATATATTGCGAGTGCCATACGCGTAGTGACTGTGATTAACCGCGAAAAGTGTGAAACATTTATTAGTGTCGAAAAAAAAATTAAGTGCAAACGCGGCACATTAACGTTGTCTTAGATTCCTTGTGACTATCTGGTCTGTCCCCCACCAGCGGCAAGGCTCTCCAGACACAGCACAAGGAAGAGGTGCGCATAACCTCACTTTCACAAAAATTTCACGCCATTCGATTGCGGCAAATTTCAGTTTCTTTTTGCGTCACTATTATTTTCACTAATCAATCTTTGTTACACAGTTTTGTTCTTTGTTGCATAGATTTATATCACGTTTTCACACTTTTCGTCGAGTTTTATATCAGCGCGCGCACTTATTTTATAATAAAAAAAAACATCGAAAGTGTCGCTCAGGTTTTTTCAGTTTTATATTCCCGTTTTAATTCACAAGAAATAAGGTTTTTCAATTAGAAGAAAATGTTTCTAAGCGGGGTCACCCCTCGGCAGTGTTTGGCAAGCGCTCCGGGTTTATTTCTGCCATGAAAAGCTGTCACTGAAAACCCATCTGCCTTGCAGATGCCGTTTGGAGTCGTCATAAAACATGTAGGTCCCATCCGGCAAATTTGTAGGGAAAATCAAGAGGAGCACGACGCAAATTGGAAGAGAAGCTTGGCCTTAGATCTCTTCGGAGGTTATCGCGCCTTACATTTATTTATTTATGTTTTTATTTAATTCACAACTTTTCATCCAGAAATATGGAAACTTACATCAGATTGGCCGATCGAATAATCGAGTTCGAGGCCAACTTCAATGACATAAGTGCGGCTCTGCACACAATACACACTCTTGCAATACAGCAAAAATAGTTGCAACCTAAGTGGGAAAAAGCAGAGACCGCCCCCGATGACTTACTTAACTCTGACACGCTTGAAGCAAAAAAGATTTCAGCGGTCAAGGTCAAGCAAAAAGCGGCATATGCCGTATTCCTGCGATGCATGTCGAACATGGCTGAACTTCAAGCCAGACTAAAGCAAGAAAAAGATAGGGAGGCTCGTCCTGAAGGAAAACGCGGGCGCGAACACAGTATCCGCCTGCCAGCTTGCGATACTGAGGTATTCAAGGGCGACTACCTATCTTGGCCAAATTTTCGTGAACTGTTCACGGCCATCTATAAAAATAACAGTCGCTTAAGCCCGGTAGAAAATCTGTTCCACCTTAACCAAAAAACTCAAGGTGAAGCAAAGGATATCGTAAAGAAATGTCCCTTGACAAATGATGGCTTCGAAACAGCCTGGAAAAGCCTATGTGAGAGATACGAGAATAAGCGGATTCTCGTAAACTCACAACTACAAATTTTATTTCATCTGAAAAAAGATAGATAGTGAGTGCGGCAGCTCAATTAAAACCTTACAGCGCGACATAAATAATTGTTTGGCATCCTTAAAAACCCATCAGATAGATGTTTCAAATTAGGATGCAATTATTACCTATTTATGTTCGACAAAATTACCTGAAAATACGTTGGCTCTATGGGAGCAGAGCATTGACCACAAAACAGACATATCCAAGTGGGAGGATATGGACAAATTCTTGTCAAATCGTTTTCAGACACTTGAAACCGTGTCTGGTTTTACAGGGGATGCCACTTCTAAAGTGCAAAAATCAAGCGCGTCGTGACAATCGACAGAAACCTCTACGAAAAGAGTTGGTGCTTTTCAAACAAAAGTATCCAAGCAAACACCAAAATCAATGTGCAAAATGTGCAAATCTACGGAGCACAGATTACGCAACTGTTCACGCTTTTGCGATTTAACCCCGGTAGAAAGGATTAAATTCGTTAAATCCACAAATGGCTGCCTGAACTGTTTATCCCCAGGACACACAGTGACGAGGTGCACCAGTTCGTACAACTGTTCCAAATGCCACTCTCGTCACCACAAGCTCCTGCATGCGGACACACTTCAGCAACCGGCGGTGCGCAATCCTTTCAAAGATGCGGATAATACCCCATCAACTTCGGCGCAGGCACGGAAAAGAGAGGAGTCGGGACAACCACCTTCCTCTACGAACCAGAATGTCAAATCCTGCCATGCCAATTCCAGCACAGGTGTGCTATTAGGAGCTGCTCGCGTACACATTCACCATAATGGTACCGACTTCTCCGCGCGGGCATTAATTGATTCTGGGTCTGAATGTTCCTTTATAACTGAAAGACTGAAACGCAGAATCAATTTGCCAGCGAGGAAAATGCATGCCCAAAGTTTCAGGCATCACAAATGCGGTGTCAGCTCAGGTGAAAGAAGCATCCAACCTCCAATTACGTTCACCAGTGGATCCCTCCTTCAGCTTGACTACACCCGTTCTAGTTCTAGCCAAACTCACTGGGAATCTACCATCCTGCCATATCAATGCCATGACGATGCAGGCATTCCCAGACTTTGTTTTGGCAGACAAAGGTTCTACGTCAACGAAGACGTAGACCTCATACTTGGCGGAGACATATATCCCCAAATCATATTAAGTGGCCTTAAGAAAAACGTGCTTAACACACTTCTGGCCCAAGAGACAGTGTTCGGTTGGATACTAACCAGTTGTATCGAAGCACCGAATCCAACGAAGAGCATAATGTCCTTCTACAACGAGGTTGCGTGGGACAATCAACTGAAAGCTTTCTGGGAGGTAGAAAATGTTCCCAAAAATAAAATATTAAACGAAGAAGAGAGGTATTGCGAAAAATTATTTAAAGAAACAACGAAACGTGATGAAGATACACCGTATAACTACCATTCAGGCAGGATTACCCGAATAACATTAATTTAGGACCGTCCCTGAAACGCGCATGCTCTCAATTCTTCCGGAATGAGGGGTGGCTAATAAAAACCCAGAGTTAGGTAGAGAGTATGTTCGGGTGTTTTAAATCAGAAAGTACCACTACAAAGGTACGCGTAGTATTTAATGCCTCGAGCCCTACGGCCAACGGTAATAGCTTAAACGATATCTTCCTCCCAGACCCAGTTCTACAAGCCGATCTACCCATCCTTATCTTACGATGGAGACTATACCGTTCGTTTGCTATAGCCCAACTTTTCGACCCTTTATTTAGGCTGGCTTGCGCCAATGGTCATTGTGGCAAAAATACTCATGCAGAGTACCTGGTTAGAAGGCACCGCGTGGGACGAACCAGTATCGACCAGTACGTTGGAACAATGGAAAACCTTCACCGACCAATACCATGAGATCGATAAAATAAGTATACCTAGATGGGTCAACTTTTCACCAGGAACCGACATCGAAATTCATGGATTTTGTGATGCATCCGAGAAGGCTTATGCAGCAGCCTTTTACATGCGCGTGAAAACGGATGATTGAAGTCAGGGAAACCAATTCATGGGAAGAGTGAAATTTTACCCTTAAACCCATTCATCGATACTGAAGCTATAATCAGAACTGGTGTTAGGACTTACGCATCCAAAGATATATGCCCCACAACGAACGACACCCCATTATCCTGCCGTACACTTGCAGGTTAACCAGACTCCTAGTTGAGTTTATACATAAGATCTCCTCTATAGAGAAAACCAGCTGATGCTGCGCTTTATTCGAACTCAGTACTGGACACCGCGTGATAAAAACATGATTAGGTCTGTCATCCACAATTGTAAAGTCTGTACTATTTATAAGAAGCGGGCACAAACTCAACTCATGGGAATCCTTCCAAAGGAGCGCACCACCTTTGCTAGGGCCTTCACAAATACAGGGGTAGATTTCGCCGGACCATTTGACATAAAGTCTTACCGAGGGAGAGGGTGTAGGATATCAAAGGGATATGTCTATTTATTCATCTGCTTTTCGTCGAAAGCTATTCACCTGGAAGCAACAAGCGACCTCAGTACAGGGTCCATTTTTGCTGCCTTCGCCAGATTTGTATCCAGACCAGGATGCCCAAAAAACGTCTACTCCGGCAATGGTACTAACTTTGTCGGAGTTTCGCGATCTTTAGGATCCCAGTTCAAGGCATTTCTACTGGAAGCAAGGGACGACATACTGAATAAATATAGCCATCAAACTCATGACGTTTCATATCCCCAGGTGCTCCTCACATGGGAGGCTTGTGGGAGGCAGGGTAAAAACTTTTAAAACCCATTATAAGAAGATCGCGTCCGACCACATATATACATTTGAGGAGTTTACGACCCTCTTATGCCGAATAGGGGCATGCCTTAACTCCAGACCACTCAGTCCCTCATCTAACGAACCTTCCGACCTGGAGCCGCTTACTCCAGGACACTTTTCGTAAGTGGACATCTGCTAGCTCCCGAGA
This sequence comes from Eurosta solidaginis, assembly GCA_029619165.1. Lineage (NCBI taxonomy): Eukaryota > Metazoa > Arthropoda > Insecta > Diptera > Tephritidae > Eurosta > Eurosta solidaginis. The sequence continues at coordinate 8,678 of JARSSU010028437.1, forward strand.
ATCCTGCCTCAATAGTCAACAGATGGCAGAAATTGAAGGCTCTGCACCATACTTTCTGCAAAAGATGGAAATCGGAATATCTCACCGAGATCCAGAAACGCTACAAGTGGAAACATCCACAATCCAATCTAAAACCCGGAGACCTAGTCGTTATCAAGGGAGGACAACCTCCAACCCAACGAGTGGAGAATGGGGAGAATCGTCAACCTACACCCAGGCTCTGATAACCGTTTATGGGTTGTTAACTCCTTACAACGAAGGGACAAATAACTAGGCCAATTGCGAGATTGGTATTCCTGCCGTCCCACGATAAGGAGAATGAAATGTAAGGGGCCAAAGTCCGCCTTACAAAACACCGAAAACCAAAACCTAGCTCTCCAGACTACCTAAAAGCAGAGGCCCACGGTTAGTGATATCACCCAAAGCCCGGTCTCGGGATGGTGCGAGTCTACCGGAGGGGAACCCTAAGGCGTACTACGCGATGGCTATGGGGAAAGGTATCGCGGGACATAAATACGCGTTCAACCACGCGCCGTGATGCCCCGCTATCCGTAAGCTTGCGTCTATCCCGAGGCCCTAATTAGAATCAACCCCCCGGTCTCGAGACGAGTTTACCGGAGGGCAATTCTACATCTTACTACGCGATGGCAATGGGTAAAGGGAGCGCGGGACACGATACCGTGATGCCCCGCTACTCCTGAACGTGTTTTCTCACGAGCCATATATATCGTGCGTTCTTTTATTCTCTACCCCCGGTCTCATATCGAGTCTACCGGAGGGAATACTAAACCTTACTACTGGTGGGCAATGGGAAAAGGGAGGAAGATGCACGAGGACACGGAGAGCTTACTATAAGGATAAACTAACCTTCACATCCGTTTAAAATAATATAAACTATGTGCATGCAGCTTTAGTTGCATTTGACAGGCGCGGGCAGTTGGCAACGCGAATGTCAAATGCGGCTGCGGCTCACGTCACTGACAGGAAAAAATGAATAGACAATAAATTTTCACTCAAGTCGGACGGACGTGTCCAAGTAAAGTTTTTGCGCCTTTTATTTAAAATTTGTTTTTCTGGATACTTGGGATGGTGTGGCGCCGGCCACCTGTAAGTCAATGGCATCGGATAATCGAGACACAAGGCATACGTGAGTACAGGAGACAGAAACACCGGGGCACCACATTCTACGTAACAGGGCAGGTAACAGGAGGTGTAATTTCTAAGAACATATATACGGCTAGTGAGCCGCATAGGTCACATGGCGACCGTGACGCGTGATGGTCTTTGGTGGTGGTGCAGTGAGTTAAGTGCGTGCGGTGTGAAAAATTACTAAAGACAGTTTTCAAATTAAAATAATCCAAACTTAATACAACAATTTTCTAAAAACTAAAAATGCGGAAATAATAAAAATATACAATTTTACAATTTTAAAATTCGGAAATAACAAAAAGTCTACAAAATACTATTTTCGAATACAACAAATTATCTAAAACTACGGAGTTAATAAAAATAACTACATAAATTATACTTTCTACAAAATTTCCAATTATTTAACTAACATATATAATAACGGCATGCGAAAACCCACGCCACTCCAATAACGGCATCATAAACTGTACCACCGCCAGCGGCAGCGAACACCAGCAGCGGCGAACATCAACAGCAAATCCCAGCAGCAGCAACCACCGTCGGCAGCGAAGGCATTTACGGTTGGAGCAGCAGCAGTCATAAGTATAATATATATATGTATTAATAAATTTTTGCCTACGGGTTTTTTTATAACACATATATGTATGTATAGAAAACAGAAATTTCTTTTATGCGGTGCGTTACAATATATATACATTTTGGATTTTTTACTAAAACGATAAAGTGATGCGATATGGTGCGTTCTAAGTTTAACTATTTCAGTTTCCAACAATTTTTAAATTTTCGAAGCATTTTATAAATTCCAACGTTTTCACCAATTTCTTCAAATTTTTCATGTTTTCAAAATTCTAAATTAAAAATTCATCAATCTATTTTACAAATTCACATATTTACAAGCTTCCATTCTTCGAATTTGCAATTCATTTCACAAACCTATTTAAAATTTCAAATTTCGGATTTTCCATTTTTTTAGACTTTTATTTACTACATGTAAAAGGGAATTTTTTTAGATACGCCCATTTTCCAACATAATATTAATTTTCACCATATAAGACTGTTGTAACGTGTAAATTTTGGATTTTTGATATTACGGTGGTTTTCGAAAAAACCAAATAATTTTTTTAAATGTGCGGTGGTTCCGTTAAAAAACCAATTAATTTTTTTTAATACATGCGGTGGTTCCGCTTAAAAACCAATTAAAATTTTTTTTGATATAAACGGTGGTCCCGTGAAAAGCCAAGTGAGATTTTTTTTATAAAGCGGTGCGTCCGTGAAAATATACAACTTTTTTTAACAAAGCGTGAATATAAATGGATCTGAACAAGTTACAACAATTTTGAGATTTTTACCAACTAATACCTATATACTTTTGTGCAAAGTTTAAATTCAATTACTTCTTAAAGCTAAGTTCTTACTTAGCAAAGTTGTCGGCCATCCCAAAGTTGTTTGAAGCTATCGTTACCAATCAGCTAACATTTTCCATTTCTACTTTGATTGCAGAACCGCAACACGGATTCTGTAAAGGCAAATCTACCATTACTAATCTACTTGAATTCACAACTCATGTTTCTAAGGGATTTAGAGAAAATCTTCACACAGATGTTATTTATACTGATTTCAGTAAAGCATTTGACAAAGTATCCCACTCCTTACTTATCTACAAGCTGGATCGGCTTGGCTTCCAACCTGGTCTCACCCAGTGGATCTCGTCGTATCTCTGCGGTCGAACGCAAAAAGTTATTTTTAAAAATACTTTTTCAAATGTCATCGATGTTCCCTCTGGCGTCCCACAAGGCAGCCACCTTGGTCCAATTCTGTTCTTGCTATTTATTAATGATATCTGTACCACTATAAAATATTCCAAAATCTTAATGTATGCTGATGATGTAAAACTTTTTAGGTCTTATGCGTCTATCGAAGAACGTCCCTTGCTTCAAGGGGATTTAAACTGCCTAGTTACTTGGTGCAACGTAAATTCAATGCCGCTGAACCTCAATAAATGCAAATTCATGTGCCTATCTCGAAGATCTTTGCCAGCAGCCTCTTACGTAATTAATAATTTTTGTCTTCTATCAGTAAACTATTTTGAAGACTTGGGAGTCACGATAGATGCTAAACTTAGTTTCAACCTTCATATTAATGCTACTGTCAATAAGGCTAGAGGTGTTCTTTCATACGTGAAACGGTGGTCCAAAGAATTTAGTGACCCTTATGTAACTAAAGCCCTTTTCATCACCTTAGTTAGACCGATACTAGAATACGGATCAATAGTCTGGAATCCACAATATCGAGTTCATGCAGATAGACTTGAATCAATACAAAAGCAATTTCTACTTTTCTCTTTAAGGAATTTTCAGTGGGACTCTGCGTATAATCTTCCACCTTATACTAGTCGGTTAAAGCTTATCAATCTTCCAACTCTTGCAAGTCGTAGAGAAATGCTAGGCGTTATATTTATGGCTAAACTCCTGAATGGACTGATTTCTAGTCCAATTCTTTTGAACGAAGTAAATTTCAACGTCCCATCACGGGTGTCAAGACATTACAAACCTCTTCTTTTGAGGCAGTGTAGAACTAATTTCGAATTAAATGAATCTTTTCGGTGTTTGTGTCATGATTTTAACACTCATTCTAATTCATTTGATATAACGGATTCACTTTTTACCATAAAGAAAACTGTCATATCCTATCTTAACTCTTAACAAAAACATCAAATAAATTAAAAATGTTCACTTATTTAACAATGTAGTATATATATATATAATTTCTATGTAATTTCTAACTGTTATGTATAGTACTCAGCTGATGATTTTTATTCTGTAGCTGAGCAGTTTTAGATCTCGACGCTTAACAAACCTCTGCCTATCAACAACTCGGCAATAACAAATCCGTGCGTCATGCGGATGCGCCCCTCGCGCCGGTCGGGCGGGCTTTGGAGGGTTTAATCCGTTGGGTATTATTATTATTATTAT